>VURO01048463.1:0-40844 GCA_015108175.1 Pelvicachromis taeniatus
CACCAAGTTATATTTTAATAAATGAACTGTCTCAAAGAAAAACACACACACACACACACACACACACACACACACACACACACAGTGATCCATATTCATTGAGTTCCCTCTATTAGTCTCAAGTTTTCCTGCTTCCTTTGTCAACTCATATATCTCTGTGTGTTACATCTCAGACTGTACAGTAGTACTAACACTTTCCTACTGTAGGTCCCTTATGAAAAGGTTTATCCAGTGCCCAAGGTCTTCTCATGTCAAAGGTTAGCATGTGCTAGATATTACACAGAGAGGCAAACACTGCAAATAAAAAAAGAGAAAGGAACAACAAAGGAAAGATTTGAACATCAAAACTGGTTCACATGGCTGGCTGATCATCATGGGTCAGAGGGTTTGTAATATTCACTTATACGCCTGCACTTCAGGTGCATTCATGTGCAAAGAGTGAGCAGTGAAAAGTCTGCAGTATCTGTCAAAATACACTGAATGTGAAGAGACGTGAAGCCGTATTTGGGGCTTTGTGGGCTTTTTAAACAGCTCAAGTTAATCCAGGACATTTTGGTTTATTTGTAAAAAAAATATCCCACACAAAAGGCTAGGTAAATATAGATGCATTTTCTTTATACTGCCCAAACGACAATGACCACACTTGGATGCAATTTTTTTCTCTTCCAAAGTACTACCAGCTACATTTGCCACCATTATACATGTATATTTTTCTAATAACGCTATTAGATGTTTGGTTGCTATCTTACTCCTGTCTTACTATTTAAATAGACAGTTTTTTCACAGCCGGCCTGAGGCATAAGCAGCTGCTTGGGGCCTTGCACCAGCAGGGGGCCTACAAGAGCACTTGAAATTTCACCCAGGACAGGTTGATATAAATATATTTTTGTTTGTGTACTACAGCTATCAATTATAACCTGATAAACATGTTAAAAGATTGATCATTTAATACTGCTGTTTTAACAGTTTCCACTACTGACATGAGAGCTGCGGTAACATTCTTGCTAGCTGTGACTGTTTAGATCACAATAAGTATTTAATTTTCCTTGAATGAGCCTTCACTTTAGACAAGGTATAGTGAGCTGAAGTTACGCTGTATGTAAACCATAAGCATTATGGTTGATAACTTTTAGGTCACCTAAACATTTTAATGTTTTCCTATGCTCAAAGTGGAATGATACCCAAGTGATACATGAGTATCATGGTGTTAATATGAAACAGATTTTATAGACCTGATAACAGCCTTTCATGATCCACATTCCCATTTTGAGTCTTGTTTTCTTCTTTTGTTTGTTTTATTTAAGTGGGTGAAATAACCTCATTCTATTTCATTGACTGTTTCCCCAGGAGCAATGCTGAAATATTTTCAAAGACTGGCAACAACATCTGCCCATTAAAGGTGCTCTTCATATTTCTGAAAATGAAGAACACGTTCCTAATGAATGTTTTGCGTTTTAACATTCTTTTTGTTTTCCTATATAAGTTTCAATTAAATTCATTACATTTTTTCTGGTTTTACAGTTGCATTGGCAGCACGGTGGAACAGGGCTTAACACTTTTGCCTCACAGCAAGAAGGTCATGAGTTTGATTCCACCGCCTTGTTGTGGAGTTTGCATGTTTTCTCCATGTTTGTGTGGGTTCTCTTAGGGTACTCTGGTGTCCTCTAACAGTCCAAAGGACCTTCAGTTAGTGGGGTTAGGTTAACTGGTCATTCTAAAATGAAATATTTGTAGACTATTATATACATCTAGGAAAACATTTTAGCTAAAGTTATCTGACTGTGATGGAGAGTAAGGGACATGAAGACAAAAATAGCCTTACAGAAGTAGTCATGGGTACAGAGTAGGATGAGCTGCTAAAGCATGTCAGTCATGTGGGCACGCTGGCAACAGTAAACATTATATAATATAGAACTGTAGACTTTATGCATACTGTATATGCAAATCATATAGCTGGAGTATAGCAGGCCCTACAGACACCCTCGAGTTAGCCTGTGAATACAGAGTGGATTATATGTGTCATGCGGTGTGAAATGGTTGTAAATGTGAGCTGAGATGGGTCACTGTGAGGGCCAGCATGAGCAAAAGCCCTTGAAATGCTTGAAAATATCATTCCCACTCTTGCTGAGATTTGTCAAGGCAGCATTGATTTGAACTGTGGAAGGAAGGGTGACATGCACAACATGCTGAAACAAGCATCTTCTGAGCCCAGAGCAGCAGCACCGATATTTCATCCTGATGTCTTTCCAATAGGTGAATGCAACCACAAACATGGACACACCTGATTTACTGCTGCTTAAAAATGTAATTATAAGTTTTGACAAATATAACCCCTCTACTGTCTTATCAATTGGTCGGTGAGCGTGTTGCGGGTAAGACTCCTTCATAGATGGTGCAAATTTCGATTCTTTATGTACTTCCACTGAAGGTGTCACATTGATTATTGTGCAAGTAATCAGCAGTCTTGGCAGTGTGATTAGTGAGGACAAATCTCAATGCGTTGCTGCAACACTGTCTTCATTATTTCTATGTGTCACAGTGGAGAACCCATAAACAAAGCAACTCTGAGCACGGAGTTGTTATAATGATGCGGTTTAGTTTATCAAATGATGTCACTGTGGTGTTGTCACAGTTATAGCCTCTGTGGATCCTAGAATAAGCCAGCAGCCCCTTGCCAAATGCTTCCTAATGAACTGTGCTGTATTTCTTGTGCAAGCATAGCATGGCATACACAAACTTGGGTATATAAAGCATGCACATTAGCTTTTAATGACTGCACTTGCACTATATGCAAACAAGAGAGAAAACTGGAAAAAAATAAAGGAGGAGGTGTGTTTTCTTTGCATATAGGACAGTATTATTCATCTTACTGTGTAAAAGATATTTATCCATGCTGTCTAAATTCAGGCATTTCTTTGAACTATGGGTTCATCCTGCAAAAGAAATGCTAAAAAAAGAGTAAGAGTATTATTTAATGTAGAAACTGCACTGCAATATTATCATCAATTTATACAAGGCTCAAGTGACATTCACAGTTTGTAAGCATATTCCATTTCTTAGACCCAGTGGATTGATATGCATGATCAAGGCAATTAAATAGGAATTTGTGGACAATTAAATTAAATGGCACTAATTGCTTCAATCATCACCTTACCATTCATTTATTACACAGCGCCAAAGCCAGGAATATATTCATCTTCTGTTAAGGGTCCAACGGCAGCATGAAATTTCTATTAGCAGTGTCTCTGAGCCACAAAATCTGTATTTTCAATGCTGACTCTTTGCTTTTCTTTCTCCTGTCTGCCAAATATGAAGTTAATATTCAGACAAGGATTCAAGATTAGGAGCACAGACTTTATCATTATTTTTTTAACTGTTATTTTTTTTTTTAAGAGTTATGTGGTACACTTGCTAGGATTTCCAGCAGAAACCCAGTTACATTCTGTAGCATAATTTTGTTAGTAGATTGCATCACAAACAAGAGTCAAACTCATTTACAAGTGTGTATCAAATAGTGTTTTGCCCTGGAGGTTAATGTTTTATCCTATAACAGTATTGATTCTTGTTACGACATGAGCAGAGACAGTCTGTTTCAGTAGAGGCAGCACATCTCCATATAAACACTGTAGGAAATCCTTTTAACCACACTGGAAACGGATTTTATGTATTGTTACTACACTTAAACCATAAAACACTACTTAGTTCTACGCAAGCCACTACTTAACATTTATACTTGGCCAATAAAAAACAAAACACAAGTTTATCTAATTTAACTAGATTTCATAGACAAACTCTGTAACACACATATGTATGTATGTATGGATGTTTAAAACGAGGTATGTCCTTGACATGGACATGATGCAAGAAGTCACCCGTATCCGTATGGACTGCATAAGTGTCTGGATCTGTTGGTGAGGAACTTCTCTCCATTGCTGGATGTTTTCAGGCTACATTTGTGAGTGGTCATCAGCTGTGGCTACCTATGATGTACGAACATAACAGAGTTACTAGGACTAAATGCTAGCTAAGAAAGTGTCTGGATATGATCCAGGCCTGCACTACTCTGGCAGTGTTGGTGAGGGCTGTACTGAAACAGCCACGGGTGGGGTGTTGCCGTAAGAATGGGGTAAGTACAGGTCGGAGCACCTCTACTGTCCAGTGATAATTTCCACCAAGACCAGTCAGATCAAAGATGGTACTCTCATGAACATGTGAATCAGCATTCAGCATGCCTCAGTCAACTTTAGTTAGTCACAGCACGTTACACTAATGACAGTGTTGTACACACTGTGGGTTTTTTGTTTTGTTTTCAGAGACCAATGCTTTGAGAATGCAATAAACTGAACCAATTCTGAGATGTACAAGTGAGTTCATTTATCTTTGGTAAATGAATTACCAATCCTGCCAGTCACTGAAACCAATCAACTTGAGCAAAGATATTTAGGTTTTCTACGAAAGTAAAATGATGTACTGAGAAATGGTTTTAAAGCAAATATGGAAAATGTCTTTTACAACATAAAACTTGTGTTTCTTTTCTTTTTTTAGATGAGTGTAGGTTTCCACTGATTTTTGTAAATTACATGAAAAGGTCAGGTAGTCTTCACCGACATCTACAAGGCATCAGTGCAGCTGTGTTTGGAATTGATTTTTACTTTAAGTTATTTCTCCATTGTAGAGATAATTCATGCGCTAATTCAAACTGATATGTATTACTGATATTTATTCCTGGATAAACTAAGGATATTTTCACCCACAATGATGTGCACAGAATTCCAGTTAAATCACAATTAAATGAAAGCATATTGAAGGTAAATCAAATTTTAATAATTAAAACTGAAGCTGTTTAAAAATAATCCCATCAAGTCATTCAAATCTTTGCTTTATCTTGAAAGTCTCTCTGGTAGGAACCACACAGTAGGAACCTTGAGTGACATGTGTTGGCTGTTACATTGCCATTGGATTATCAAGTTCATACACACATACACCACTCAGCCACAATATTAAAGCCATGGCAGGAGAAGTGAATGACACTGATTATCTAGTTACAGTGCAAAGTTTTACTCTAAAACCTTGGGTCCTGGCTATCACTTTGACACTTGCTCCCCATACTGCAAAAGCAGCTCAGAATGGCTTGATGAGCACAATGAAGGCCTAAGGAATTTATCTGGCCTCCAAACTCCCTCGATCCCAATCCAACTGAATATCTGCAGGATGAGCAAGAATAAGCTGGATCAACCGAGGCCGTAACCCACAACTCACAGGACCCAAAGGATCCATTGCTAGTATTGCAGTTCCAGACATCACAAGATACTCTCAGAGGTCTCATGTTCATGGGTTGAAGTGCAGGAAGTGTGTTGGCATGATGACGGGGACCTTCGAAAAATAGCTGAGCGGCAACTAAATGCAAATATACCGAGGAAGAGACGTTTTTTCTTTAAATTTGAAACACATTTTCTACTGTATTTCGGTATAAAAATTACAGAATGTTTGTTTAAGGAACGTGTGTGCGTGCTTCTGGAAAGTAATTTGCATTTAATATAATTGTGAATTTTTCACCAAACTTGGTGATAAGTATGTGGCAAGAGAACATCCAACCATGTCAGCTACTTTTTCACTGTAAGCTCCACTGAACCCAGTTAGCCCATGTCATAAATTTGAGCACTCAGGCGAGCCACCAACACACAAACAGCACACTCTTGGCTGCTGTGGATGACAACTTAATGAAACCCACCTGGCGGTGATGAGGGCAGCCTGACCCCCTCTTTGATGAATCAAGTGCCTCAGCTCTTGCAGAGAGTTTAAAGTTAGCATTACCTCTGCCTGCAATTCCAATTTTTCCTTTACCTACACTGTCAGCATTTGAAATTAAACTGAATGTGCTCTTTATTATTATCCTCATCCTTTCATTTATCACTCATTTGATTTAGTTATTTCTTTTTATTTCATCCCTAAAATATAAATGAAATACTTTGCAAGGGCGTCATGGTCCAGCAGTCCTGTGGATTGCAGCTCCAATTCCCATGGCACATCCTGTCTGTTATCACAGCAGACATTAATCCCCTGAATTTCAGGGTCTCAGAATTCGCCTTGGACAAATGAAAGAATAGATGATAAGGATGTCCTGCGAGAATGCTGCTTACTCTTGAGTCTTGCTTCACTCGTTGCTTTTTTAACTTCACTAAAGCAAATGTTGGCTTGAACCGATTAGGAAAAATTGGTTATCTGGGGGGTGGGGTAGGTGGGGGGTCACTTTGGGGTATCTTTGAACTTCCCTTTTCAGTTAACTACAGCCAAAGTCAGAAAATGGGATAACGAGTAAATTTATCCCAAATAAGTACATTTTGTAATTTATGATGAGGATATGGCATAAATTTGGTTTGAACTTCTGAAATGTGAAAGAAATGTGTTTATTTTCTGTGTAAACTCACTGAACATTTTATTTGATACATCTGTTCGAGTGCTCATTAATGCAAATATCTAATCAGGCATTCACATAGCAACAACTCAGTGCATTTAGGCATGAATGTAAGTCAAGATGACCCACTGAAGTTCAAACTAAGCCAGAAGTGACACTGAATGAAGCATTGGTGCCAGAGCTACTGGCCTGAGTATTTCAGAAACTGCTGATCTATTAGAATTTTCCACAACCATCTCTGGGGTTTACAGGGTGGTCTGAAAAAGAGAAAATATATAGTGGGTGACAGGCGAAAATGTCTTGTTGATGCCAGAGGACAGAGAAGAATGGCTTCAAGTGGTTATCTTGACTATAACAATGTGTTAAAACGAAGATATAAGCAGAAGAGCATTTCTGGGAACTCTGAACCTCCAAGCAGATGGGCTACAGCAGCAGAATACCACACCAGGTGCCACACCTGTCAGCTAAGAACAGAAACAACTTTGATTCACACAAGCTAATCCAAGCTAAGCCAGCAGGAAATTAGAAAAAAGTTTCCTGATTTCATGAGTCTTGATTTGTGCTGCAACATTCGGATGATATGGTCACAATGTTGCATAAAAGACACAAACACATGGCTTGATCCTGCTATGTATTAATGGATCAGGCTGTAGGTGGGATATTTTTCCATCCCTTTATGACCACTGTGGATTCATGTTCTAATGTCATCCATGACAATGGTTAATCATCTCAAAGCTCAAATAACCTCAAACTGGCTTCTTGAGCATTATGCTGAGTTCACTGTACTCAAATGGGTTGTACAGTCACCAGAACTCAATTCAAAATGCTCTGGAGCAAATGTGTGACGCTATTGTGTCAATATAGCATCACACATACTGTATGAAGAATGTTCGAGCACTGTGTAAAATGTATTCCGTGAAGAATTAAGGAAAATTCTGAAGGCACAAAGAGGATCCTAATTAAGATGTAGGATGATGATGTCTGTGTAATTTGGTAAATTCAATGTTGTATCTTTGGCTTTTGGATTGTTAAATGTACAAAATAAGAATGCTGAAGACACCAACTTATTTCAAAATAACTAAAACATTAAACTCTAATTTAGATTAACATTTTCATGTTCTAGCGTTCCTCTTGCTGGTAATCATCAGTCTACAAGTTCTTCACATGGTAAATTTGTGTGCATCACTTATGACACCAAGTTCAGTGTCGTGTTAAGTTTGCTGCCCATGCAAAACGGATTTTAAGCAGTACATAACAGTTTCCCGCGATCATACAGAGACAGCTCCAAATGGTAATGTGATGTAACCATTTGAAAATTTTAGCACTTAGAAATTATGTAATGTCATATTAGTGAATTGCACATAGCATATTCATGTTTACTTGTTTATTCTGCCTGAGAATGAGAATGGCAAATAGCTTTTAAATTGAGGAGTCTCTTGCTTTATTCTCAACAATGAGTTCCCATTGCTGTACAAGAGACAAATTTGTGGCTCAGTGATGACTGACTGTTTTGTTTGAGACAAACGTATAAAAACAACAGGTGACTAATGCAGCTCACGGTGGCCCGTAATTTACAGAAACAAGATTACTTTTCCATTGCAGACCTGAAAAGGTTACATTCCTATAATGATGCTAAATACTATAATGATGCTGTTTTGGTTAGCTTTTTTGGCTAGACAGCCCAATGTCTTACAAAGCCTGTGGCTTTCTGATAGCAGTGTTCTAGATCTCTGAGCAGCTGCACATCTGGATGTGTGTCTGTTCTGAAAGAAAGAAAAATATTGCTTACATTATTAAATTTGTCATCTAAGAAATTTTGTACAATAGGCTAATTTGTGGGTATGCTCTATAGGGAGATGCTATTACTGTTGATTGACTGACTTTTTGTCTGATGGTAAAAGCAGTTAAACAATTAAACAGCAATCCTAACCCTCAGAGGGTATCCACCTACTTTGATATGTCAGTTCTTTCTATGGCTGACCATGACTGTCTTTCCATATGTTATTATATGTTTTGGTCTTTCCTGCACTAACAACCCAGGCTGTCACATGATAAATCCTTACAGTTTTTAATCAAACAAAGAAAATCTCACCTGAAATCATTTGCACTCTTCAACTAGTTGATTTGTTGTGGAGTAAAGCACCGCAACAAAGAACTTCCACAGAAAGTAAAGTAGGTACTTTAGCCTCTGAGCCAATCAGCATGCATTTGCCTATATTTATAATGGTGAAAATGTGTGTTTTTTCACAGGTAGGCAAAGAAAAGTGACAAAAGCATGACCATCTGCATGTGATCTTAAGAACCACACAAAATGAATCTTGGAGGACTAAAATGCAACTTGACACTAGAACACAAAACTGCAATATGAATGGCTACAGCTACAGGTAAGGGTCAGCACAACCACCGCTAGCAATAAAACACGTAATACAACAAAATACTTTTCACAAAAGAATAAGGTCAGAGCATTCACAGTACAGCATCTGCTCGGTTTCGAAAAGGATGATTTGGTTTCAGGTGTTCAACTCTGACATGATGAATTCATTTTCAGTTCTTTCATCTGTCTTCAAATCTCAGAATCTTTTTTTTTCCTGTGTCAAATCCCCTAAAGTGGATTTATTTTCCACAGGAAAAGAGATTCACCATCACTGCCACCTCATCATCAATACCCCCTTTTACAATTTTCTTTTTCCAAATATTTACCATTACAATTTTTTTTTACCTGTGTGGAGGCAGCACTACACTGTCAGGTTGCATGGACTATCATTATGAATCACCACAGCGTACAGACACTAGTTTCCTCACTACCCTTTCAGTCGAAGCTGAAGGACAAATTCTCCAAACAAAAGCAACTCCCATCCACCTCCAGAACGAACACATATAATAATTTGTCTGCTTGCAGATATTAATGCTGCAGCACTCTATTGATATGAGACAAATTCAAATATTCAATCCACTGAAGCTTACCAATAATACTAATTTCCGTTCAGCTTTTCCTCTAGGTCGAGCTACAATAAGCCTGTACAGTTTCAGTTGTGTCACCCAGGGTCTCTTCACCTTTTTCTAAGTGAATATCTCAGTTATACCCTACAAAGGTCACTTAGGCTATAAGAGCATAACTATTGCATCTCAGATAACAAGGACCGCAAAATATGTTTCGTTCTTCATGGCTAGATTTTTTTTCTCATTTCTCATTTAGTGCAGTGAGGCCTTGCTGCAGGGTCAGGCTTTTTTCGCTCAAGGACACTCAATCAAAGCAAAGCAAAGCAGATGCTCACCAACTCCACCATGGGTATACGCATAGACAGTATGAGCATTTGAAGGACACTCATGTATGTATTATGTATGCATGTATTACTCTACTGCCCATGAGGCAAGTGTCACAAATGCTTTACTGGCTTATAACCACTGTACACACACATGATTTCAATGCAAGTTTTCTCTAATTCTCGATGAGCTGTCAAGACCAATTACCATTGTGTCGTGTATCAGTTAAAAATTGGCTGCTTAGATCTTGAATTTCTTGGCAGGATCCTGATGTCAGTTAGTGAAAGAACTCTGACAGGTTTGGAAGAGCTCCCTGACTCACAACAGTCCTAATCCGTGGCCTGGAGGGAGCCAGGGCAAGGATGAAGCGGGTTTAGGAGAGAAGATATGTTGGACGAATGCTTGAATGAACTTCAGTGTAAAGTCACAAATACTGTTAATAGTCCAGGCACTTGTTTTGCTGCATGCAGTATGTCATAGCTCTGTGGCCACCACTGCAAATTTATTTCCTTCAGTTTGTCAGAAGGGCTTCTCTGTCAGGACTTCCCCTCATAACTGAGGACAGTCTAGTTATGAGAGAGGCCTAAACAGCAGCAGCGAAAGAGTTCTAATGCTAACACCCCTCTGCTTAAGACAGAATAATCACTGCCAAACAATTTCCTCTCCCCACTCCCTCTCCTACTCTCCGAGTCGCTTCAGGGGGTTGGTGTGTCATGCCCAGCATAAATAGAAAGCAGCATTTCCATCTGTCTGGTAAACAAGCTGGCTTAGCTGTCACCTCAGTTCACCCATTTTGGATATTTCCCATAGATGAGGACTTTCAATGCTCCGCTGCACAAAGGCACTTACATACGGGTGACAAAATAAAAGGAAAAAAAAAAGACAAAAAAGTGTTCAAAGCAACCAGTCACTCTGGGAAAAAATATTCCCAGGGGACTTCATGGTTTTAAAAGATTGCCTCCCTTTGTTTCATCTTCACGAAGAATATGCAAAAGCTCTGTTTTCCTAGGTTTTGGTGGCATCGTTGGTCACCAGCTCACTTATTGGCCAGAGATGTGTTTGAATGTATATTTAAGTGCAGCATAGTTATGTTTTTAGAATATATGTGGTGGGTGAGCACAGGTATAAATAAGTTTTGCTCTGAGGTTTTGTTTGTTTTCTCAGGCCTAGATACCGTCTCTGACTACCTGGAAACTTCTGGTCACCTGCTAGCCATCAGTCACAAAGGAAAAATGTGTATACTATATGTGTCTTCCATACTTTGCATGGAAAATAGTGGTTTGTCTGCAAACACAAACCAAATACTTTCAAGCAGTTGTTAACCTTAAAAAAAAAAACACAATACAAAGCAGAGAAGGACAATGTTTGGCTTTAAAATAACAGTTGTGCCTTGGAAACATGCTAGTGGCTGCAGTAAGATGCAACTTTTACTGTGAAAGGGAACAGACTCTGTTTCACCGCAGAATACACAAGGGTTTGCAGACAAGTTGCCATCTTCCTTTCAAACTACGGGAAATCACAGCAAGGAGTATGTGGCATGATATGGTCTGCGTCTCAGCTGCAGAGGAGAGGTGGTGCAGTGGAGGCTGTCGCAGCAGCTGGACCCCATTGTCTAATCATGCCTTCCCTATTTCAGTAACCAGTCAGGGGGAGGAGACCTGAACAAATAAAGTGAATAAAGTGAAAGCCGCCCCGCAAGCACAGTGTCTGGTGTCTGTCGTACTGGGGCTGACAACAACAACAGCAAACCTATCACAGAGGCTTTCAGTGCACCATCATATACCTCTTTGTGACCAGTTTAACCGACAGACTGACAGCAACCTCCAGTATCCACTGAAGACCAGTCGGGGGATACGCTTTTTTCCATAATGAGTGGTTGTTGTCAAATGATCACCAACTAGTCTCTGAACCTGTGTCACTGGGCACTTAGGAAAATTAAAGTAAAGGCATCCATCTATTTATTACTATTAGTATTCTGCCACATAACTGCTGAGTCGTTTGAAAGACAGTTAAACATCTGTTACCATGTGCTGCCAGTCACGCCATTCATCTCATCAGTTTTCCATTTTGCTCATAGATAACCTGCACTGTTATGACAAGTTACTAGATGTTCCTATATTGTTCTCATCCTTTGCAAATTATCTAAGGTGTTGGCTAGAACAGGATGTTGGCATTAAATATATAAGCATCTGGAACGCTACCAGAGCAACAAAATGCTTTATCCTTAAAAGATATCCCACCATTGTCGAGAGCACTGTCTAACATGTTGATCCAGACCTCCTGTAAGTGTTCAGTTAGACTTGGATCTGACTGCAAGTGTCATAGCAAATAAAAATCACACCCATGCCGGATGGATTGGAACAGTGTCATTCTAGAAGCGACCACTCCCGTCAGCATAGAAATGCATGATCATAAGGGCCCAGACCATGCAAACCAGCAAAATGCCCCTTAGCATAACAGAGATGCTAAATCCTAATACTGCAAAGATCAAGGGTTTGGGTTTCTTTTATAATTTGTTGCTCCTCTGTATCAAATCATGCTGTAATGTCGATTTAATCAAAGAGCAACTGCTATGTTTATGTATGAATTTTAATGGAAGTGAGCACACAGTGGAGTAAAGTGGCCTTGTACGAACTATTCATTTTGCTTCAGCTGAATCTTTGATAGAAAGGAAATTTATCAACATAATACTAAATAAATAATAAATACTAAATACTGTGAATAACTTTTATGTTACATGTTTACTGCAGCTTGAAAAGCATTAAGCTATGTGAATTATAATTTCAGTGTACAAATTCTCAAAGATTTAGAGTTTTTGACTAAGAGGATAATTTCCTACCTTACTTTGCCTTTCTGAACTCCTTCATTGAATTGACGTAGCATCGTGGGTCATTTGCTTAAAATGACTTGTAACTTTCACTTTTACTCAAGTAAAGGTGAAAAGGTACAAACTAGTATAAAATTTTAAAAAAAAGAATCCAATTTTATTATAGTAATCAAACAACATAAATACAGACAAATTTTAAACTTTATCTCAAGATAAATTTGAATTCTAATAAATGTGCCCATGTACGAATCAAGTTCTTTTTGCCGTTCTTCTAGTTTGTCTATTTCTATTGTGTTAGAAGACTTTGCCTCCACATCAAAACAGGAAAACAAATATAGTCAGAGTTAGATTAGATTTTGCTGCTGTGGCAAAGGGGAAAAAATAGCTTTTAAGTCACAATTATTTCTGTGATAATTAGTGATGAGATGACCTGGGCTGCTGCTCTTTGTGGATTTAGAATTCAACCAAATACAAGCAGATGTTGCATGAGCAATCATCTTAATCAGCTTAATCATGACTAGATAGTACGAAACAAAAAGTATCAAAGATTAAATTTGATGAGTGATACAATAGCTTAAATTTGTGTCTAATACACTGTTACATTGACCATGCACATGCACAGCTGCTCTGCGCCAGTCCAACATGCTGCATTCCTGTAAATTTTACTACAGTACTGCAAACTAATGACCTGTACAGGTTAACTAATAAAACTATAAAGTTTGCACTAAAGGCTGGTGTTTTCATGCAACATTTGAATACCAAAATGTTTCAGTAAAGGGGAGGAATGTGAAATGATCTCTCTTCTTCCTCTTCTGTCCTATCTTTCTTACATCTTTCTTCAACTCTGTGTGGAGTTGTGGCACTTTCTTTTCCCTGCCTTGGGAAATTCCCAGAAACTGTATGTTTGCTGAGATTTGATGAGCTGTTAGAAACATTGGATTTGATATTACTTGCCACTTTGAAAATGTTACTCCCTTTGTACTTGCTTCTCTTCTGTTGCATTAGCTAAATGCTGGGGTGCTGCAACTGCAGCTTATTAACATTGTCAACAAGCTGGATACAGCAGTAGGATTGTCTTGTATGTGTTAATGTTCTCTCCATTTAAGGTCAAATTGGTTTTGAAGCATGGAAGGTGCACAGTGATGTGAGATAATAAATTAACTCACCGTAATGAGCTGTTTTGAAATTGTGCAGTAAGCAGTGGAAAGTAGACATATCTTTGAAAAAAGTTAAAGAAAGCAAAAGTAAAATGATCAAAAAGTAAATACTCAGGCAAAGTAAAGATAGAAAGACTTAAATAGAGTAATGAAGTACAAATACCTCTACTCAGAAGTCCGTCACTGTACCAACACTACCACAACGTTTTGTTATAACAGTGCTAAAGCAAAACTGATCACTGCTGCAGATGTTTAAGGCTGAGTTAATGATAAATCCTTTAAATTATGTTTGATGTGGTAACAAATCATAGTGTGACTGTTCTGTGAGAAAAAACATTTTTAATGACCTCATAAAAACAGGCCTACACCTTGACTAGAAAAGTAGAATAAAATATCTAAAATAACTCAAAAGAATAAAATTTAAAAGCCAGTATAATTAAAAGAAAATCAAAGCTGAATTAAATGACCAGCTTGTGACACAGTTAACTGTCAAAATCTACAGGGGGCTTAAAAATATTAATGGGAAATTAAGATGGTGTATTAACAGAAAAGCTCGTTAAACTTAATACATTTGATCAGCTGAGTGATTTCTCATTTATCCAAATCAGACAAGCTTGTTTAGATTCCCTCCGGGTACTCCAGCTTCCTCTTAAAGTAATCCCTATACAGACATGTATGTTAGGTTAAATGGTGAGTCTAAATTTACCATAGGTATGAATGTGAGTGTGAATGGTCTGTCACTCACTGTGTTAGTCCATGTGATAGATTAACAACCTGTCCAGTGTCCTGCCACCCAGTGACAGCTGGCGCATCACTGGACACACTGGGTAGAAAAGGCTCTAACCACACCCTGACCCCAGATCCGGACAACCAGAAGAGGATGGATGGATAGATATTAATAATAGTACCGTATATTATAATATAAGTACCGGTATATATACTAAGTATATATAAGAATAGAAATTGTACACTAAAATGAGTACCCGCTTTTTAAAGTCATCAAGAAGGAAGTTTGTGTACAGAGAATTAAAAATAAAAATGGCACAGTAAGAAGACCTGCAAATTAGATCACACAATATCACAATTACCACAAGTCGAGGGTTCATTATAACTAGATGTAGTCTAATTTCTGTGGCCTCTTTTTCTCACAATCGTTTTAGCTTTTGGTCTTGTCTTAATACATGATTATAAAATTGAAAGTTATTCAACACCCTAGTAGCTTTCCAGTTGAGATGGGTGAGACCAAGTAAGACTAATGAGATAAGATGACCACTGAATTTGAATACTTGTTAGTAATTATTGACACTGGCCGTTTTATTAATGCTTTGCATTAACAGCAACTCGACTCATTAAAACCATACAGGACAATTATAACAATTATCCACTCCAAGTGTTTCACTTTGTACCTTATTGTATTTCAAAACTAATACCTCTTTATTGAATAAAGTTTTATTTACCTGCTCAATCCCAGATGTTGTGGGGACCGGTCCAGACCACAAATATTGCAGATTTTCAAACGCATATTTGCCCATAAACCTGGTGTCGAATCTGTAATCAACAGTCGTATTTAATCCTGCAATCCCACGAGCATTCACCACAAGACTCATACATAATTCTGCACTCCGCTTGCGCACGCACACATGCGCGCACACACATGCGCGTGCACACACTTGCACACGCGCGCGCGCAGACACACAGGACAAAACATCCCGAATTACAAACACAGACAGACACACGCCTTTTGCCTCCTGTCAAACCAGTATACAGCTTAATAAACACGGCGCAAATAGGCACTGATAGCAGCAACAAGAGCAGTAAAAACCGACAGCTGTGTTGATCTCTCCATCAGGGCGAATAGAAATGACTCCGCTGCATATCACACTGTTCTCTTTACACAACTTATTAACCAAAGTAATCACTTTACAATGCTGCAGGTAATCAGTGTAGACAGGATCATATGGTCACCCATTTCCGATACTGTCTGCTGGGACATGACCTGAATTTTGAAACTGTCACCATCGATGTAATGCCTTTATGAGGCAAAGCAACCATTTGCTTTCTGGATACCAGTGATGTAATGCAAACAGGAACTGATTTAATTCTTTTACTTGGAAAAAGCAACATGTTGTGCATTTGATGAGTCAATGCCAGAATAATTTTTGTAGCGTGAAATCAAATCTTTTTCTCATTATAGAGGCTTTATTTAAAAAGATGCTTTGTTGCATATCCAGTGTTTCAAATAAAGTGGTTATTTGATATTCCTTTAGTGTTTTAAACAAAGAAAAGGAAGAGAAAGAATTCCAAAAACTAACTTTTTGGATGCCAAAAGTCAACAAGACAATTTTAATCTGTTAAATAATGTGACTAAACACATACAATATGAATTTAAAAGCATCCGTTTACTATGGCGACTTCATTGTTATCAGTCTCAAATATTCACTGCTGTAGCGTTCAGTCATTATGAGGTAAATGCAAGGCTGAAACTGGGTCAGAGACATCTTGGTACCTTGTCTTTTTTGATCAAAGATGTTATATCCCGTCTAGACAGGAAAGTGTAGTCTCACACTGATCGGTGAGGAAGGAACGGGCATAATAAGAGTGCTACATTCTACCCAAATAGAAGATTTGTGGTGGCTGCAGATAAGGCGTCAGCCAACCAAAAACAACACACTCAATTTTGTTTTTCCTGGTGGCCCGTATCTTCTGATAGATACGATTTAGCACCACTTCTGTTAACATCGCATTTATTTATCCATTGACCTTTCTTAAGGCAAGGATAACTTCTTGAAAACAACTTTTGTTCCTGCTGCTGTAAATGATTCCAGATGCTTTGCTGTGTAATCCATTAACTGGATCTAGCAGTAAATGGCTCGTGCAGACATCCCATCAGCCCAACCCTAAAGTGAAACCTATGGCCCTGTCAGTGTCAGACACTGACTCCAGTCAAACCGAAGATGTAAACATGTCCTCTCTATATTTTTTAACTGTTCCAAACTGAAAATGGCTTCTAGGTCATTTCCCTCTGAATGTGGAATGAGATGACAGAATTTATGAAGCAATGCGCTTTGATCTTGGTGTGTTGTCCCCATTTTACAGGAAACACCTGCCTCAAACACATTTAGGGAGATTAGGAGTGAGCTTGTTATCTTTCCACACCACGTTTGTGTCTTTTACAGGACTGGAATTTCAATGCAGGACCAGACACTGTGAAACTGTTTCCACAACCAGCAGAACACAGACGTCGTTCATGTGTTGCTGAAATGTTGTTCAGCCATATCAAGGGCCTGCTCGCATTGATAAACTGCAGTGATGAGATAAAGTGCTGCTGAATGTTTAAAGACCAACAGGTCAGCAGTAGTTAAAGCTTAATTAAAAAGCTCTATTATGTTTAATCCGACAGGAACCCAGGACAACTCAACCTTGACGTATTAAAAAGCATTTTCTAGCTAAGACCATAGATTTTTATGCAATTACACGTGGAGCGTTTTTTTAAATTCAGCTTCTAGCGGCGATGTCTCACCTAAACATATTAAAGCACGTCATTTTCATCTTTCATCTGCACGATTTTCATCTTTAAGAGATTCCTTGAACTCGCAAGATATCTGTGGAAAAGAGTATTACCCCGTCACAATCATAAAGTTTGCACTGAATAATTACTTAGAGCTCGCAACATATCTTATTGATGTGAAGAATATATAAATCCCAAACCAAATTTCAGAGAGTCGGATAGTGATCTCATCATCAGGGAAAGGCGATGGCAGAGATTGATTGTGCTACGTCTTTTACAAAAAAAAAAGAAGGGAAAAAATCTCTAGGCAGCCCACGATGTGGATTTCTCATGGAAAAATCATTGTTTGCTCTGAAAATAATACATCTGTCTGTGGCTGTGTTTGCTCGAGGCTAGTGTGTATCAGCCAACGATCTTTTAAGTGTATGGTGACATTTTATGGTGAAAGTTTGACAGTGTAATGTAGTTAAACTACTGCAAAAGTGATGACCTCTAAAGCACATTACATGTTTGTTAGTCCTAAGTAAATAGCTAGGTTAGGATTTTAAGCACCCAGTAACAATATCAGTACTACCTATAGGTATCAATCTGGTATCACTGGTACTCTTATTAATATTCTTCCTTAATTCATAGTAAAACAAACTGAAACATAGTCACTTAGTGTTACTGAAACTGTTGTTGACCAGCAAATGGTTTGTTTATAATTTATTATGAAAGATCTACTAGTGCCTGACAACATTTGATTAGTACAGAAAAACCAACATACCTATATGAAAATGCATATAGAGGCTTCTAAATAAGGAATATAAGAGGTAATAACGTATTTGAAATGCTGTGTTTATCTCATACATTTAATGTTGAATCTTGACATCAGGAAGAAAATAGTAGCATCAGTGCTTTAACTGCACTGTGTGTATAACGTACTTCTTTTGACCCACTATTAAGGAAGCCACTGTAAAGAGTAGACAGGAAAGTGGGGGGAGAGCGACACACAGGGAATGGTCCAGGGGTGAGCTGAACTGAGGATGGCATATGTAGGATGAGCTTTTTTACTATTATGTACTAACCAGCATCTGTGCTTGATTGTTTTAGTATTGTTACAGTTAGCTGTGTTAGCATTTTAACCTGTACATTGAGTCTGTACCCCCGCGAATATAAACATGATGATGACATAGTTATGCAACACTATAAGAAACAAATATGTATCCATGAGCAGTTTCAGAAACACACATAGTGTCACGGTCCGAGGGAGCGGGGGGGTGTCCTGTAGGTGGGCAACAGCTACTTGGAGGCGGGAGCAGGCAATCTTCCTCACCTGAGGGAAATTGGCAGCAATCAGGAGGCTGTATTTAAACCCGGCGTGCCTGACTCTTCTTCGCCAATCCATCAGCTGCTCATGGTGGTAACCGGTTACAAACTTCTGTGTTTTCCTTGAGTTGGATGATCCTCTTACCTGTCTCTCTTATGCCAATAGCTCACCTCGTCACCCTCCAGGTCACGCCACTAAGCAACCTCCAGCTGGGGAATCATTCATCACCTCCCCGGTTCTGTTCTGGAAAGGATCCTGGGAATTCACCAACTACTCTGCCTGCCCCCTGCCCATCATCGACCCACTCACTCGGACCCACAGTTGTTGCCAAGGACTCTCTCTGCTGCTCAGCTTCCAATAAGCCATCCTTACATTCTGCATCTTCCACAAACTCTGGCTCAATCATTAACCCCACTCTCTCTGTGCGCTAGAGACCTGTACCTGTTCCACCCTGGCTAAACAGCCCCCTGAGTTCCCTGCATCCCCTGTGATTTTTCCCTCCTTCCTGGGCCCCTTGTTGTCCCTTCATCCCCCTTGTACATAGGACAGTAAAATAATCACTAGTGCATCACCAAGAATAATTTCACTGTGCTGTTTGTGGTATTTTCACTGTTTCATTGAATAAATCACGTGTAGAAATTCAGAAGATCACTGCATCTGCTTTTGGGTCCTCGCCAGCATGGAAGGGACAATTTTGGCCATTAGAAATTGTTTTTGGAGTCACTTATTCACACTCACCATGAGATTTTACTGGACGACTTTGCAGCACTTATTTTTTCAAAACAAGCTCAATTTCTCAGATTTTTCGGATCCAAATGAACAGCTCTGACTAATCAGACCTTTGCATTTGGCAACAACTACACTTAAGGCTCCAAGCGCACACTGGAGCTGAATGTACAATGATATGGAAAATTGGTGAAATAATACTGTTTTACCTCGGACACACAGCTAAAAGCTGCTCCAGGTCAATTGGCTCTCTGAAGCTATTTCTATTCCTCAGGTGTGGTCCCAACTCTGCCAACATCTCCAATCTCCTTAATGCAGCGATTACATTCTTCTTGCTGCTGCCTTCTCTTTACAATTAGTTGAACCCAGAATCAACAGAAACTTCTTCTTTCATCTTGCTATTCACCAAGCTGAAAGAAGAAACTGCAGGTTTGTAGTTACATACTTTTAACTCTGAAACAGCAGCAGTTTTTAGTTTAATGAAAAACTGGAACTGAACAGATCTTGATCATCCTACCCTACACGGTGTGAACATTCCTGTAACAGGAGTTTCTGATTTGACTGCACTGTAAACTATAGACACTAAAAATCAGAAACAGGCAACATGAATGTCAAAAGCAAGGTTATGTTTATTTGAAAGAGCAATAAAAAAAAAATTCAAATAATGCAAATAATTATGATCTAAATATTTAGCAAAAAATTCATGTTAATCATTTCGGCCAGAATCAAGCAGCCCTGCCCACGAGAATTTTTTCTGGCCTCGTCACGTCTAATCACCACAGGAATCTCTTAGGAATCCCAAGATTCACAGAATTCCTGTAAAATGTAGTACACAGAAAGTCTGAAAGCAGATACCTACAGCTATAGAAAGGCTGCTGTAGAGACTATTGAAAATGAACCCAAAATAAAATAGAAATAGAAACAAATATATGAAAGCTGGTGAAAACTTCAGACGAGCTGACAGGATTTAAATGTCCACCCAATAACTTTCAGTGTTTGTCACAGCAAAGGAGCCTTTCGCATAACATATATTCATTTGATATATTGTTCACATTAAATTGTTGATAGGTCCTGCTGTTCTGTTTAAAATACAATTTTGTGTGTTTATGTATGTGTACATATGAGGGGGTGAGGGGGTCTATGAGATAGAGATTACATCAAGATAAGAGCAGTCAAAATGGCCTCAGGACTACTGCATGGACATCAGTGAGAGGAGCAAGAGGAAATGGGTCCAGAGGCCAGCTTCAGCTGTGTATATATTTTGCAGGGATCTGAAAGTGGCCGTGTACCCATCCTCCCCTGCCTCCCACCACCCACTCCTTCATTCCCTCCCTCCCTCCTCCGCTTTGTTGGCCAGCGCCACTGCATGCGTCTCAGGGCAGATTTCTCCCACAGTTGGGAGTGCTGGGTTGTGTGGCGGCCTGTTTATACTGGAGCGTGGACTTCCTAGTGGCAGCCTGCACCTATCTAAACATCCCCCCGGCCGCTGCTCCGTGTTCCCGGCCTCGCACAGCCTCCGCCCCACCTCCTCCTCCACCACCCGCTCATCCCCACCCGGCTCACTCTGCTCTCTCTCACACCCTCTTTCCTCCTTCTTTATCACTCCTTCACTGTGGGTCCTCTCATTATCCCATCTTGCTGTACTTCTTTAGATTTTCTCTCTAATCACGTCTTTCCCTTTCTCATGTTTTTTTTTGTTTACGTCTGTCTCCTTCTGACCGGATTCCTTCTTCTCGTTCCTTATCTTTTTCTTTCATGCTGTAGAAGAGCTGTAGAGGAGAAAAAGTATGAGAAACTGGATCGAGAAAGAATTCTTGAAAGTACGCTTACTTCAAAATGGTTAAACTTGAAAACTATTATTTTAAAGCTTTAAAAATGTATTTACTTGCTGTATTTGTTGCTAAATATCCATGATTCATGTTTTTCTCAACAGTTTTTATTTTTAAATCTCTGGATATGTCTTTTTTCATCTTGATTGCCCAAACTTGATTAGGCATCCTCAGAGTGGTGACATGCACGTGATGCATCTTACATTAGTATGTTAGATCAAGATCATCCCAGTTGCTTTGATCAGACTACAACTGAGACTAAATGTCCATACATTTCGATTTTGATAATAAGCCAAAACTGAATATATTGAAACCTGATTATAGTGCCTTTTGAAAATAATCCCTGAAGTTATACCCACAGTTGTACAGTCTCCTTCCAGACAAATTGTTTAGCGCAGTTTCAGAAATCACCTGTTATAATAATATGCCTATTAAAGCCTATCAAAAGGCTCTTCTGGACTTGCATGTGAACAGGAAGTAAAGAACTGACGGAGCTCTTAAACGCCAGTGTGCAGAATGAATGCTAGGTATTAAAGGTTAAACATTTTAAAGTCTCTCCTTTACAAAACGAGACCCTTTTTGGGGCTCTTGAAATCTGTTTGCTTTAACTACCCTTGACCTGCACTCACTTATGTATACATACACACGTAAAATTATCTTTTCAACTGCTCCCTTTAGAGGTCGCCACAGAGATGGAAAGTTAGGCCTTCATTTCACTCTTCTTCTGTTACACCAACCCTCTGCACGTTCTCCTTCATTACATCTATTAGTCGACTCTGTCGTCTTCCACTTTACTTCCTGCCTGGCAGCTCCATTTTCAACATCTGACTTTAACTCCATTTCTAATCCTGTTCCTCTTCGTGATTCCTAATGAAAATCTTAACATCTTCAACTCTGTCACCTTAGATTCAGCCGTCCGTCCTTTTTTTAGTGGCATCACCTCCAGGTATAAATACACACATCAATAAGTGACCAAAAAGATGACATTCACTGAATGGGCTGCTGTTAGTGCTTGTAGGTCAGGTGTGCAGTGGCCTGTATAATTAGGCATCCTGAATAATTAATGGAATGTAGCTTGTTTAATTATATTGACAAAGTAAAAAAAATCTTATTGACCCATTAAATGTCCTCTGGGCTGATGACAAATGTGTTGACCACTGGGCAATTGCCCAGTATTCCAGATTACCAGTCCAGCCTTGTCTGGAGCCTGTCTCAACTGCTTGGACTAGAGGATGGGTACACCCTGGAAAGGTCAGTCGCAAAGTGAACATAGTGGTAGTGAGCACAGCGGTCTGAATATTCATTTCATTTTAAGACACTGTGACCTTTCTAGAAATGACTTCAAGCTAATGTGTAAGTGATCAATCAGGGATAAAATAAGTAACAAAGAGCCTAGTGCTAACTCTAATACCGTTTCAAGAATCCTCTGCAGATATGGTACCGTTCATCACCTAGTTAATGCAGTCTGTATGGTAAAGCATAGTGGTCGTTGCACTGTGGCACATGAAATAAAGAACCAATGCAGTCAAATACAGATATCCTTGAAGCATCCAATGCTAGCAATTAGTTTCAGTCACAAAACATAGAGAGATCAAAGGTGATGTGACAGTACAAATTTTTGACTGCCCGTAACTGACTCACTCAAAGCCCATCTGTGATAAACCTTAGGATGGGACCTTCATTATGGGACCTTCACATCCATTTTGAACCTCTACTTCCTTGTAGAGCATTTCAAATTTGTAGACCATTCCTCTACAATGGGTGACCATTGTAGAGGAATGGTCACCCATTCTTCCTCTACAAGGAAGAATGGGTGACCTACAAATCTAGGTTTGCTCACATAGACTCACCTAAGAAGACTGTTATCACCTCAAAAGCTGAAATTTTATTAATGTAAAATCCAAATAACATGCAAGAACGTGTGCAAAATATGAAGGGGCCTCAAGAGTTTCAGAGTCCACTGATTAAATGAAAAGTCAGGTTAACACAGACATCACACAGATCCAGGTCTACCGTTTGTTTTGTTTTTTTGGTTTTGGCCAAAACATGTTGATATTCTAAAGACCACACTGTTGCCACTGGCAGTGCATAGCAAAAGAGCCTCCTCCCCTCTCACACAGTGTATTTAAAAGATATGTGTGCAAATATATAAAAAGTTAAAACTAAAAACAATAACAGCCCTTTGGAAATCCTCCCATATAAAGTTGTTGTGGGTTTTTTTTAGCCTATGTTGGTGGCCTTGTACAGATCAATGTGCATAAGTGTGGACCATCCAGTTATTGGCAACTGCAATCGCACAAAAGTTCAAATGTACTTATTGATCTGGGGTTGCACAAAATTCATAAATGTCAAGAAAACACACACAGCTGTGGTAAAATTGTGTCTCTTTTACAGCTTGTCATTTTTGTGCATTAATTACAACAGTTTGTACAGAATCACTTACTCTTTCACGTGCAGACACATCCACGCATGTCAGACATATAGCACACCTCCCTTTGTTTGTTTATTTGTATGATTTTCAGCTCCTGTCCAAAAGAGCACCAGCAGGATATCTGGTGTAACACAATAGCAGGGTCTGTTCCCCGGGGAGCTCTCTCCGCTCTGTGCTGTAAGGCCACTGGTACATCAAGTTTAGCATTGTCGCTTTTGTCCAGGGAACAGCACACTCTTTCCAACACTTGCCTTCAGGCAAGTTGAGAATGCTACATCATGGCGTATTTAGGTCTTCAGAAAACTGGTTTCTTTCCCCACCTTCTGCACTGGCCAGCCCTTATCTCAGTCATGGTTTTACACTGCTGAAGAATGAGCTCTCTCCTGGGATTCCTTCAGCTCAGTTTGGGCTGCTTGGTTGATGTGAGCGGTGGTGATTGAATGATTTGTTCTGGTGTAGTCACTCCGAGATGAAGTATGTTGGACAAGCAATGCTGTGAAGTCTCGCGGGAAATGTATGAATGTTCATGCTCGCCCTGGGTGAAGAATGTGTGTTTAAAGTGTGGGTGAAGTTGGGAGTGTGAAGTATGGAGGTCCAGCGAGAGTATGGCCAGAGAAAGCTCCAGTGAAAGCGTGCCCTTGCTGACAGATGAATTGCTCTAATTAGAAATACATAACATCCTGCCACATGGCCGCCTTATCCCCAGCACACTTCCTGCTCTGGACCAGGCTGACGACAGCCAGCCCCACTCCTTCCGTCACTCCAAGCAAGGGAACGAATCAACGAACGACTGTGGGTGTCTCTTCCAGCACATGCCCCAAGCACAAGTCTTATCTGTCAGTCCCCCCCCCTTTTTTGGACCTTAAGTCAGCACATGTATCTGTGCGTGTGTGTGTGTATGTGTATGTGTGTGTGTATTTGTCTGTTGCATGCATGTGTCTTCCCAGCCTTTTGTGTCTGGGGTCTTGCTCAGCTGGCTGGCTCCCTGTCTCTATCACTTCCTCTGTTTTTGCCACTCTCAGTCACAGCACCGTTCTATCCCTCTGCCCTCTCCCCATTCCTTCCTCCCTCCTCATTCTCCTTCTCCCAGGTGTCTGGATGAGGGGTATGAGTTGAGGGAGTCCAGAAACCGGCACAGGGAATACAGATGATAATAAAGGTTGCAAACCTGGCTCATCTGTATGGGTGTTCTTGCTTTGGCAAGGAGCACTCGGTGCCATCTCAGTGGATACACAGCAGGCCAGGAGACAATCTGCTGTTCACATTAAGCAAGATATAACAGAGATCATTGACTCATCATAAACATTAAACAAAGCTAAATGGTTCTGCCAAATCCTTCTGAAGTAAGTCGAGACAAATGGTGTTCATGACATGATGCAAGTAGATAAGTTCATACAGGCTCACTGGCAGCTGCAACCTGCCAAATCAAGTTTGCACATGTCTGTAACCTTAAGATTCATACATTATTCCTCCACCTCAATTCTATATTTTATTGATAGTGTAGTGAAAACTATCACTAACAGTTGAGTCTCATATTTTGCATCTAAAAGCCTCTCCCTTGGAGATTGCATGTGCTCAATAGCCACGTTTGAACGCATTTGAACACAAATTTACTACATGAAACATAATTTATTGGCTTTCAATCTACATTCAGAGAAGCAGCAAATATAAAATAGTCAAATAAGCATAAGTAATTCTGTTACTGTTAGACGTCTGCCTATTTGCCTCTTTTTCAAAACTTTTTGACTTTAGTCAAACATCGTTTTATCCCCAAAACTTCTTCTGCAAAAAAAAAAAACAAGAAAAGAAGAAGAAAAACTACATATACACATGTGTGTAAGGACATGCAACTAAATACGTTTTCCGAATAAGTCATACTGGTTCAGTGGTGTTTAGATCTCAGTGCTTAGTTGGCTCTGGAGTATGGTTTACATTGTTTATTAGGCTCATCAAACTGTTCAGCAAATTCTTGTGTCCTGTAAATATAGACTCAGTCATCTTAGAGGAAGAAAAGGCTAGTTAAAAAGTTTCCAAAGGATGGAAGTAATCACTGAGAATGGTATTGTATTTGTTGGCATTTGCTGTGCCCTCTGAGGGAAAGATTAGACCAAAACCAGAGAAGGAAAATGCACCCCACCTGTTTCCAATATACCTTTTATCCTTCATTTCAGGCTGGCACTTTGAATATTCCACAGTATAGCTAGCTTAGAATCTTTAAAAGTGTCATTATATATTATTTTGTTTTGATTGAACTGATCCAATTTCAAAATACACACAAACGCACACACACTGATGTAAAATACAGTGCCAGACAAGCACATTCGCTAAGATGTTCAAGGCTCTGTGGTCAAACACTCACACAATGTTGTGGTGTACAATTCTCTATGGTCTAAGCAGGCTGGACCACTACTATTGTTTTTAATCCTTTTGTATTTTTAGTGACCCTACTTTCACACTCGCAAACACACAACAGTACATGCATCTAAACACACACAAACACAACTTCAGTGCCTGTGGCCAAACACACACGCACATCAGCAGACATGTACTTCTGGCTTCATGTTTAAAGTATGCTTTTTTTTTTTGTATGTGTGTGTGTGTTTGTGTGTGTCAAGGAAAGTAAGAGGAGGGGGAAACAGGCAACAGAGAAGGGAGAATTGGGACAAGAGAGAATCGGAGAAAGAGGGAGAGAGAGTTGAGCCACAGAACAACGCTGCTGCGAGCAGCTGTGGCACTCCCAGATTTCCCCCTGATTGCTTTCAGCTGGTACTTGAACCCTGGGCCTTTTGGGTTTTGGAGGCCAGCCCAGACCCCACAATCCCCCCAGCGCCCCATCCAGCTGCCTGACCCCTCCCTGACCCCGCGCCGAGGATAGGAAAATACGAGCCGTGCCAAGCCAGAGAGACTCTTTTATTTTGCCTGCTGGCATGCTGCCGGTGACCAGGGCTTACATAATGGGAAACATAGCAGGACCCAGGAGAAACAGCCCCTGCCCCCATTTTTCTTTTTCCTTACCAATCGATCCTCCCCTTTCTCCCCCATCTTCCTTCTCCTCTTCTTCATTTCTTTTCCCACTCCAGTCCCCTCTCACCCCCACTTTCTCCATCCTCTTCCTTCCCCTGTGCACTCTGCCTCCCCTCCTGTTTGTGATATATCTTTTTGGGCCCACTCGCCTGGGCACATTTATTACAGACAGCCTCGACACAATCCTGAAGCCGAGCCACCAGCAACACAACAGCACTGCGCGCACACACTGACACACCGAAAAGCACAAGCGCACACACGTGTGGGCGTGTGTTTGCATACTCTGAAGCATTTACAGCTTGTGCTTGCTTATGTAGAAAACTTTAATGGAAGACTTTGCATGTGGCGATAAAAGGTTACTTCTACAGGACTATACCAGTGATGTGTTTTGCATTTAATAGGGTTTTTCGGGATTTTGTGACGTCTTCCTTTTTTCTTGCACTTAAAAGCAAAATCCCATGAACTATGGCAAAATTGAAATAAAGCCTTGAAAATGTAATTATCAGTGGGTTTTATTTTATTTTGGAAATTAACAAGATGCTCTCAGGGATTTATTGATAAACGACAGTGAAAAACATATTACATGTAGGAAGTCATAACTGAATGTTTACTATTCCTTGACTTTACACTTACATAGGCACAATTCCTATTTAGCCCTGGTTAAATCATTCATCTGAACACAGAAAAAGTAGAAGTAAATAAGAGCATTTTGTATAGTCATGTTTGTTTTGGGGGTTTGTTTTGTTTTTTTGTCTGTAAAAAATATAGAAGATCATAGGACCTTGTCAAACATCGGAGCTGCCAGCCTTTCCACTCAAGTTAGCCTTTGAGTTTGATAGACTCCACTGGGAGCCAATTTTGAGGTGATCATAAGCCAATTAGTTGACTTCACCAAACCGCAGTGCTCCAGTTTAGTGAGGTCTAGAATAACTCGCCACAGCTGAAGCAGACACCACAAAAATAGGTGGTCTGTGTCTGCGTTATAAAATCCCCAAAACAAGAGTATAGGGACTATTAGTTCTATTTCAGTTCTGATCACGGTTGATTGAGAACCATTACAGCACAGATGGTTGAAACTATGTAATGGCAAGTGCATTTGAAGGAGGAGACCACTTTTACTAAAAGGATACATTTAAGATTTATTACAACAGGTATATTATTATCATTATGCAAGGCTTTTCTAATTTCTTTTTGCCTTTTTGTTTCACTGTGGTGTTCATGTTCAACTTATTTATTGTTCATAGTCTTTTTTGGTTGTTTTCATCTCAACACAACATAGTCAGCTATATATTCTTCCCACCAAGTCGACATATAAGTTGCAATATGTAATACAAAAACTGTAAAGTACTGCACAATCCATCATCTTCCTATGTATACCTAGTTGACAAGCTACACTTTTACAACTTACATATACTTGAAATGAATGTTGGTATTGTTGGTCTTTCGGGAATTTCTTTCGACTGGTCTTTTCATGACGTTTATTGATACCGAACACATACTTTTATAAAATAAAAACAACTCAAGAATAAACACAAGATGCATGCAGGGTCAAAAATGTAGATACACCCACTTCATTATTAAATCATGCTTTCAGAAAGTTCCAAAATGTCTTTTAACTTGTCAGAGCCAATGACTCGTAACTACCTATTAGTGATCATTACTGACTGCATCTGGTAGTTTCTCTGTGCCAACATAAAAATGGTTTGTTTGGCAGAACTCTTTGGATTGACCAATACACTGTACAATGGAAAAATCCAAGGAGCTCAATGCAGATTTTTGAAAGAGATTGTACATTGCACAAGTTATTTTGGAGCTCAAGAGTTTACTGAGGTCTGGAGATGACCTTTACTCTCACCTGCGTGGAGGTGGTTTTTATAGTCAGAAGGAGGCAGATTATCTTCTAATTCTTCAGCGTGGCACAAAACAATCAGCTGTACACATGAAATATTGATACAATTGGGAACAATATTGCCTGTACAAAGATTTAAAGTTTCAAGCTTAAATATAGCCAGCTACAGTTGGCTAGGTATACGTAGAAAGAAAATGCTTTTCCAAAAGTCAGAATCATAAACAATGGAACAACATCAGAATAACTCAATTACTTAATGAATCACATAATGTACAGTATCTGACGTGAATGTTGCAAGTTATCTATAATAAAACTACCAAGGCGTACAAGCAGTCAGCTGATCATGTTTTAATGAAGCTAAATATTTAACCAGATTAAAAGCAAATGTTTATTTGGAGGTCAGTTTGAGCTAATCAGTCAGCTTGTCTCTGCTTAATACAGTAAAAATACTGCTATTTAACTAGTAATTATGTTATTTTAAACCTTTTTTAAATGTTAATTACAAATAGTGAGTAAAACTTGTATCAGCATATGATTTGTATTTTTACCTATCAGACATTTTAGTCATGTCGCAAGATCTAAAAGAATATTGTATTTTTTTTTAAACAATTCTCTATGAAAGGACATTTTTTTGAATTCACCAGCAAGCTGGAACTTTTTGCATTGAGCTTGCATGTTTGCCATATGCCCTGTTTCCTCTGTGTACTCTGTCTTCCTCCCACAATCCACTCTAGCATGCATGTTGGGGCAGTTGATAATTCTAAATTGCCCATAAGTCTGTCTGTCTGTGTCAGCTCGGTGATAGACTGGTGACCTGACCAGGCTGTACATGACATAGGATGGATTGATGGAGGGATGGAGATGAAGGAGAACATAGCCAGGTGAATAATGAATTGATCCTACTAAAAAAGTGCATTATTGCATATTAAAAAAAAAAAATGTATATGAAACACTTTCATTATAGGAGGCTGTGAATGCTTATATTTGTTGCTGCTAATATAGTGTGATCGTTCATATCCTCCTGCTGCAATAAATACATGTGCACAAAGAAAACAAATACAACCCGGTTCCCAAAAAACATATTTCCTTTTAATTGGCATTACATCCTGCATAGAAAACAACACCACTAATACCATATCATGCAATAATCCAGGATTAATTTTAATACAGATATTGTGTTTTAATTCTCAGCAAATACATGATCAAACTAACCAAAAGCCTTTCTTTCCATCACACTCCAATTCTTGCTTTAGCTCCTTTTCTCCTTCACCTCCTTGTCACCCGCCTCACCCCGTTATTCCCTTTCACATCTTTTTCTCTCCTTATGTCTCTCACTTGTTACAACAATTCTTATTCCTAGGAAGGTCTCAAAAGAGCAGAATAAGATTAAGTCATGGACGGGTGTTGAGGGAAAACTCTGACCTCTTCTCCTCCCTTTTGCTCTGTCTTTCATTTTTCAGTCTCTCTTTCTTGGCTCTTTTCTCCCCTCAGCGCTCTTTTATTCTCGCTCTCCCATGTACCCCCAGCCTTCCAGATTGTAATAATAGTAATAATGATAATAATGGTGATGGGCCTGGTGACGGTGATGTAAAGAAACATAATATAAGAATAACAAACACTCTCTAACCAGTGACCATCATTTGACCTCTGTGGATGTGTACCTACGTGTGCACACAGTCTCTCTTGAGCTTCTGAAACACATACAGATTTGTGTGTCTGTGTGAGAGAGAAGAGAAATGTGAAAGGAAGAAGAGATACAGAAAGACAGTGAGAGAGAGTAAGTTTGCTGGCATGCTGTATATACGGTCACTTCCTCTCCAGTTTAAACAGAGCAGGCTGTGCTGGCAACCTCCGCTCCCGACTCCAAATGGTTTGCATCATGTTTAACCCCCCCACCACCACCCCTCCTTCTCTCCCTCTCTATTTCTCCCTCTCTTCCTTTCTCTATAAATCATGAAAATCTCAAACTTTATGTGTTTGAAAAAAAATGACACCCCTTTGCTTTCTCCCTGCAGAAGGGCATAAGAAAAAGCTATAAAACAGTTCTAGCATCTCTTTCCACATCAAACACCCCCTCTTCTCCTTTTACTTCCCTCCAGTCCCCCCGGCCCTCAACCAGCCTTTTGTCACCCTGTAATAACCTTGGTCATAGTGCTCTTGTATCTTACTGGGTAGATTTCCCTTCACAAGAAGCAACATGTCTCCAGTGAAACACTGCGTAAGGCCTCAGGACGCAGACTATCTCCATTGAAAAGTTCTACATTGGACCCTCCTGTAGCCTCCCGGGAGACTATAAAAGATGATGATCACAGAATTCTTTCTTTGGTTAAGAAAAAACCCCTTCACAACATCTAGTGAAGTCAAGAACACTCTCAAGGAGAAAGGGGCATTATTGTCTACACTCAAGAAGGACATTCATGACAGTAACTACTGTAACTGTGGGTTTACAGTAAAGTGGAAAACACTGGTTACTCTTAAGGACTCACTAGACTTTGTCAGAACAGCTCATGAGCTGAAGCACACTACATTATCTCTCAAATAAGGTTTCAAATAAGGCAGTGTTATGGGCAGCTGAAGATGGGTGCAGTAAAAGCTGGGTAGAGTATCTCAAGGGAGGAAGCACAGTATTTGGTAATGTCCATGAACTCAGGACAAGCAATCAGATAGACACATGGGGCAGAGACACCCTGAATACTGAAGTTGATAACAGCTTTTTTTGTCAAGCTAGCACAACAAAGTTTGATGAACTTTTGTAACACAACCCTGAGGGCCTTTTTTGGCCAGGGTTATAGCATATTTTTAAAATATGCAAATTAAAGCTCCACCTAGTTTTTGAGTAGTAAACAGGTGAGTTTGCTGCTGCTGACAATGCCTGTAAAAGTTGCTGAGAGCTCAGAGAAATCTAACAAATGAAGCTGAGAATATTCTCGTCGACATATGAACAGTGTTTATGTATTACACTGCATATACATAACTGCTGTACTGGAGCAAACAATTGTGTCCAAGTAAGGTAAAAACAAACCTTGAACGCAGCAGCTGCAGCTGGCGTGTTTGCAGGAGAGTATCTGGGATGTTCAATTTACGCCTATGGTCTCATCTTTTTGTTTTTTAAACCCTGAGAACAACATTTTCTAAGCAGTTTTGGGTTCTGTAACTACCTTTTCAAGTACTAACCATGCTGAAAATAAGTAAATTGTTTACCATTTCTGCATCCCTACAGCAAAGGGACCATCAGTAATGAGCTAAAAAAAATAACCGAGAGAGATTTTCTGTAAATCTTAAGGTGTTTTGTAATTTCAGATAATATAGCTGTCATTTGCAGAGAAGATAAAAGGTCCTTATTTCCATTTATGTATGATTACTTTGTAATAACCAAAGCTGAGAAAGCCAAAAACTTGTGGTTATGTATGTATGGGGTGTGCGTCAACAGGTGTTCCTCAGTGAAATAGTTCAGATTGTATTTATTGTGTGAATTAATGTGTTACTTTAAAATATTTCAGCATGTATTTACATTAAGTCATTTAGATATGACTAATGTTTTGTTTTGTATGCTGCACACATTTCTCTGCTTGAGCTGGCACCAGCGAGGTCATTAAGCTTGGCTGTCCCTGCACAGACCCCGTTCTGTCTTTAGTCATAAAAGGGATCTCTCAAAGCCTGAGGAGACTGTAAATCAGCCAAGATATTTTGAGTATTGCTCCAGCCTGCTGGCTGGCACACACACACATTAATGCAGAGACACACTCATAACCAGAAAGATATATTCACAAAGTCAAAGCACATCAACACACAGAGAATTGTCTACATGGGTGGGCACACATTACTGTCAGCTCCAGTAGTGGAGCTTATAAAACAGGCCCTCAGTGCTGCAGATGAAGAGAAAGAGAGGCAATGCGGGGACAACCACCATTAAAGTAGTAGACACACACACACACACACACACACACACACACACACACACACACACACACACACACACACACACACACACGCACACGCACACACGCACACGCAAACACGCCTTAGGCTTTGGCTTTCTGCTCTGTCTGAGAAGATCAAATGAAACATCTCACCTCTTGATAAGGATGTTTATCAAAAGCTTTAAGTGTTTCTACAGAGTTCATATTTATGCTCAAAACTCACTGTAACACCCTTTTACAGTCCCTTTCAAACCAACATTACAAATACCTTGTTCTCCAAAAAAAAAAAAGAGAGAAAAAAATAATCTATTCATTTGGAATTGATTCACATTGACAGATTAGTAGGGGATTTACCATTGCACCTCCTGCTATTGGTGAAGAGAGGAATAAGCTGTACTCATTTCCATTTCAAATAGGTGCATTGCCCTACAGCTGAATTTTCATTGATTGGACATGTTCCTCATGCAATAAACTGGACGTAGATCAAAACAAGTCTTTGATTAACATTATCCAGGACCTCAGCTACTGAGGGCCAAAGAAACCACAGACCAAAAGTTGAGACCAGGTGTGAGAGATAAAAGCTTTGTGTGTGTGTGTGTGTGTGTGTGTGTGTGTGTGTGTGTGTGTGTGTGTGTGTGTGTGTGTGCGCGCGTGTGTGTGTGCGCGCGCGAGCGCATGCGTGCATGCGTGTGTGTGTGTGCTTACAGATAATGCTTGCAAGCTCAACAACACAGTGGAAAACTAATGCTACCAAAAAAAGGTCAGAAAGTAATGTCATTATTAATGATATAACATGAACCCAAAAAGGAAGAACTCCGATGTTTTCAGAATGATGTTTCACTGGGCTGTTTTTACAATAAAAGATTGCTAACAAGTTGCTATGTTGAAATCCAGGAGAGACAAGCTTCCAATCAAGAGCAGCTGAGAGTTTGTGCACTTTTTATAATGAAGCACGTGCCAATCATTCATCAAGAAGTGGCTCCAAAAACATTTGTATGTGCTGTCAGTTTTTTTGTTACTGCAACTGTAGATATGTCACCAAAGAAAAAGAGAAAGACCCCTTCGGTAACACCAAAGAGCACCTTCAATAAACATGCTGGTAGTGCTGTGTAAACCTGTAAACCTGTGTAATAATGAACACAGATGCTTGTCATTGTTTAAAACCCTTTGTATTATATTTTATTTTTTTATCTTTTAATGAAGATTTCACTTTTCTTTCCACCTTCTCTCTTTAATTGTGTTAAATATACTCTATGACATTTTGGGGTAACATGTTGATGCAATCAGATATCAACAGACTGCTGGAATGTGGAAGCATTTTCAGAAAAAGCAACTGACTGAAATTCTGAGCACAAAAATGAAACACAGAACATGCAAAACAGACACACCTCTGCCTACGTCTTAGCACAGTCATAATGCAAACTGTGCAGCAGTCCGGGCCTGTTTTGTGTAGCGCTTGTGGTAGCACTGTGGTGACAGCTGTCTTAGGACGATTATACCCTTGCTGTATTCGAGTCAATTGACAGTCGTGCTTTAATTAGCCAAATTAAATAGGAGTCTGTGTTCACTTTGCTCATGGCTCCTTACTGATAATTAAAGATGATGTGTCCAGAAACCACATACATAAGCCTACTGCATGGCTGACTAAAAATAATAGTAGCATGTGCCATTATTTTACAGTGAGAGATTTAAGTAGCTTTTATGGCAGTAAATACTGCAGTGGTGGCCGGGTGAATGAGTTAAATGTGTTTGGTCTTCAAGCACACACACACACACACAATACCTCTCGTCTGAGGATTTCTCTTAAATGATTCAAACCAAAAGGCCATCAATAGTATCAATGTTTCTATCAGAATTTGGTGACTCGGCCAGAGTTAACAAGCTTCAAGTTCACACTAATTCACCTCCTTGAAGTAATAGAAAGCAGCTGACCTGAAACCTCAGAATGATGCAGGTTACAGCCCTGTGCTCTGACTAATGACCTCTTGTTTTCATAGCAAGCTGAATGCCTGGGTGTTACATGTGGCCTCAATAGAACACGTCTGTACACACACAAACACAGAGTCAGATGAAAGAAATCTCACTTCCATTTAACACCAATTGGTATGAACTTTGGAAAGTGCAAAATGTGACATAGTCACAGTCATTGGGAGATGATGCACCTTTTACGGTCATTGCCATTTTTAGGTGCGGCATCCTGTGCCTTGCTTAGCTGATATGCTCGTGATAAAATCATGAAACATAGGTTTCTTTATAAGCCATCCCCCAACTATGTCATCACTTATAAGTTTCATACTTTTCTCCCTTTTAAGTGGGTGGATACTGCACGCTAAACATGCATTATCGTCTAAATCTATTTTTTTCTACAGATGTATCAGGTGATCTGGGCTGACTGTTTTCAGTTTGATAACGTGTAGTTGCCAATCCCAAACAGTTTACTGAAATAAACATTTTTACTTTATCAGCCACATTAGCACTCATCTCATCACTCTGATCTTCACAGAAAAAAAAAAAAAACTGCTTGGTGGAACCAAAAATATGTCAGTGTCAAGGTAGCGCTAGAGGAAATCAGGTGATCATCCAAATGGGCTTCATCTCCTTGAAAGCCTGCTTGGATGCTGTGGCTCAGGAGGTAGATCATCTACTAATTGGAAAGTTGGTAGTTCAATCCCTAACTATTCCAGTCAACATGCTAATGTATTCTTGGGCAAGATACTGAATTCTGAGTATCTCCTAAAGTGTTTATCAGAGTGTGAATGATGCTCGTGCGAATGAGACACACTGCTCACTGCTTTGAGTGTTTAAGTAGAAAAGAGCTATAATAAACCTCTGTCCATTTACCATCATACGACCATAAACTCTTTCATTGTTAATAAGCCCAACAGTTATTAAGATATTACATCCTAGATGAAGTCAACTGCCCACCAGCTGAACAATAGACATTGCCATTCATATAGTCATGCCTTTGGCGTGACAAATAACTGTACTTGAGCGTAATATCTTGCTAGGCCAAAGTTGGGTCACAGGCATTCTAGAACAGCCCTCGACTGGTCCCTCCGTGGCTACAGGTGCTTCAAATTACAGCTCGTAAAACTCACCAAGAGGGAAAAATTACTGCCACAAATTTGTTGGAGAGGGAGGGGGGATGCATGAGAGGGGCATACTTGAGTATGTGGATACAGTATTGACATATGTGACTGTGTTGTGTCTGTTGAACACTTCAGCATTCCACCGCAGTGCCAGGAAAGGCCATATTGTTTTTGACTTGAACTCAAGTGTCATTTTCTGAGGAGTGATTTAGCATGGTGCGTGCGTGTGTGTCACATGCCAGCTGGCACGCTCCTGTGTTGATGGTGTGTATGCCATACGTAGCGAAAGGAAGGCTGCAGGGTCACAGGGCCACGAGGTCGCTGGGAGTGCACTGTGGAGAGAGGAAACAGGCCTAATCTCAGAAAGGCTGGCAGCTTCCTGTTCTGTGTAGAGGGTACAGAGAGGACACTGTCTTCACTCTGGATACCCAGCAAGTGAGTTTACTATGTAATTCAATCAGGATAAGTCCACTCACTCGTGCCCTCCAATAATAGTAAAGGGGAGGAGGCCAGACTGAACTGTATCTCCTCAATCTCCTCAACCCAATTTTACATTAAACGTGGTTCTTTCAAAGGGCCATTTAACCAACCCTGTAATGCAAATGTTACCTAATTATCAGTCAGCATTTTAAATACTTCCTTATATTTACAGTATTAGCTATTTAAGCAGCAACTACTTGTATGTAAATGAGTAACAGAAACAGAGGGCAAAGAATGACCATGCACCAGTAACAATGCACACTTCACTACACAGAGCTGCCTACAGACCTTTCAGATGATAAGTGACTGAGTAAACCACCAGATGTGTTCATCAGGCACAGCAGTAAGACACTGGTATATATTTAGCATGCATATCAGAGACACTACGAGTTGAACAGACGGTTTTACATTTGAATAAGGCCTGTAGTTGGGCAGCTGTGCTCGATGTGTGCTAACATGTCTCACACACAGCTGTGGTAGTCAGTGTTGCTGGTTGGCATAACAACAACATAAAGCACAAGGAGTTCATTAGGCATCCATTTTTTTGGGAGATCTGCACTGCATTCTAATGATAATTCCTCCTGGAGGAATTTTTCTAACAGGTTATCACAAGTATTTTTTTTTGTTGTTTTAATTTGTTTTTAGTTCATTTGTTTCTTGGTTTGTTTTTTTTCCTGATGGGGAGCCACCCGTGTCCTAAAGCAGTTCTGAGTTTACAGTAAACTGATTCTGCACACAGTTCCAAAAATACAGATAAAGACTAAATAAAAAGAGAAAAGCAGAAAATGAAAACGTGCTGCTCATTATTTAAATCATACTGAGCCTCCCACAACAAAATTAATGGCTCATTGGAATATATCATGCTTATGCAGATTTTTACATTGATTATTGCAGTGCACTCTACTCTGATCTTCTTCCAGTTTTATACTATGTATGATATGAAGTGTGAAATTAATGTTAAAACTGTGAGCTTGTCTCTTTCTCCAGTAATTATATTTGTATAAACATATAGACAAGAACTGCATCCAGCTCACTAACTAGCAATGATTACATGCCAGACATGTCTGCAGCTTCACTCTATGTCTGTATAAGCAGTTATCAGGGGCACAGGCCCACTATGAGGATGAGTGTTGCAACAGTAATATCTCGAATTGTGTACGCATGTGAATGTGTGTTCATTTTGTTTGTGTGTTTATGGATTTGCAGGGCACAAACTGAGGTTTGAGGCTTGCCGTGCTCAGGGTTAGAAGTGGCATCTGGGGAGATAGCATTTCATCACGTATCAGGATGTGGGCAGAGACATGACAGTTTTTTGTGTTGTTTTTTTTTTTTTTACTTAACTGGGTATAGCATATTTAAACAGCTGAAGTGAAACAATGCAACATAGTATATACTGGACAGGAAGATCACCAGACAAAGTCTTTTTTTTCCTGTAGTGTTCAGTTCAGAGTGTGAGTTTTAAATCATGGCCTGGTGGCATCTAAAAGGCAAGATCCAGTGTTATATCAATAATGTTTTGAGTACTGTATATGGGAATTTAAGGAGGATAGGGTTAACCAGACAAGAAGGGCAGCAGAACTTTGGAAAACCCCTAGAGTTGAAGAGTGAATACAGCCCACTCTCCAGTTAAAGGAAAATGCTTCAAAAGCCCCAATTTGTTCAGCAATTTTTTGGACTTTTAGTAATCCAGGTCATTGCAATAGAAAGATAAAGTGTCAGCTGAAATTGAGCAGTAGAATACAAAATTATTAGTAATACAAAATGTGGATCCTCAGGGTTTATTTTTTGAGTATTTCTACATGTTACAGTAGCCAACAGCAAAAAGTGGATGCATCAAATTACATATTACATATTAGCCATTTGAATATGTTTCTGTCCACTTGTGTTTTGTGCATAATGGTTTACCAAGACAGCTTGGATAGGCCCCAGTGCCCCCCGCGACCCTGAAAGGGATAAGCAGCTGAGAATGGATGGATAGATGGTTTACAGTATCATATTAAGAACAGTTACATAATTACTTAAGTGTAATTTTGAGGTAACTGTACTGTGTTTTTTTTACATATAAAGTACTTACCTATACACAGTTAAAAGGAAATATATGAACTCCTCAATTTCACATACAACACCTACTTAACCCTTACTTTACTTAGAAAACAAGGTGCTTGGTTATAGTTTAAGGGGCTTGCACACCCACATAATGTAGGTGTTATGGGTTTCCCTGAAACAGTTACCTTAGTGAGTTATGTAAAAGTATTTCCCAGTTCACAGCTGAGATTATAAGAAGAAATGTTTACTTATTCTATCGGCATACATTCAGTAAAATCTTTTGAAAAAAGGTAATGATATCTGGAAAAGTATGTAATGTGCAGCTCTGGTCGGTATAACTTGGCACTGATTTGAAACCAAATTTTGTGGTATTTTCCACACTTAGTTCAAGCCAGTAAGACTCCAGGTTTCACATGTTGGTTTTACTTCAGCTTTAAGTTGTTTTTGTTTAACTTTCCAAAGGTCTGTTTGCTTTACCTCAGTTGCATTACAGTATTTCTCAGTAAAACCTCACTTTTCTCCATTTTATCCCATCTTATTTTGCTGTATTTCTGTTTTTTGTAGCATATATGTGTGGGTCTAAATGTTTATTTTGCACCAAAGAATCAAATCAACCTCTTTTTTCCCCCTTTGGTATGATGGTGTTTAAATGATCCAAAATGCTTAAACGTAAAATTATATTGCCTTGTTTGAGGTGCTACCTTGTCATCAAGGTATTGCTCAAACAAGGCAAATATCTGTTTATGGTTGACGGATCTATATCATCTAACTCACCACACTGATCATGTTAACTCTGTGGGCACATATTGTATCAGTAAGGAAGTCATGTAGAGCGGAAGCGTCACCTCTGTCATGCTTCTATCAGCAGTTCTGTGTCATGTGATGATGGTATCTTATCTGGCTAACCGTAATAACTGTTTATCAGAATTCACAGGACTAACCTTCTGACAATCAACTTTTCCCTCTCATCGTGTAATTCACGTTTTATTTATCTGCCATTAATTGCCAAATGGCAAAAATAATAAAGCTGCAGTTTGCCAGTATATTCTTTATTCACTGCTCAAAATTGTTATTTTCATGCCAGATGAACTTATTCACCACCAAAGTGTGTTATTACTGGTGCATGTTTTACCAAAACCATTTTTGCTTTTAAGCCATGTCTGCAAAAAAAAAAAAGAAAAAATGTAAATGTTCCTCTCAAGTCTCCACTAAAACAGATCCAAGTGCTGAGGTGAACCAACAGTCAAATTTGGAAGAAATCTGCTTTTTCAGTGTTGCGCTCACCCAGTGCATTGTAGAGAAATCCTAATGTCTAATAACACATCCTTACTTGTCTTTTTATTGGCCTGTACAGCTGGTTTTGAGCTTTAGTGGTAGAACGTGCAGTTCAAGCGCTCTGCAGATGATTACTGGGCCTTCATAAAAGCTTGTTGAACAAGGAAATGGGTACCAAATTACCATTATGTGATCTGGGTGGATTACCGTAGCACTCATTTCATATAAAACAGAACTAATCTAACATGAGAGTCTCACAGTCATTCTTTGGGTTCACCTCCATGTCTGACTACATCAAACGCTCAACAGTGACAGAATGGCTCAACCCCAAGCGCCGAAAAAAACAAGCTCAATCACGAAAAAGCCCAGAAGCAAACAACTGGGGGGGAAATTAATACCTTTAAAAATGAGTAACACGTTTTACTCACTGATGTGGTGTGCAAGTGCTGTCACTTACAGTGATAAAAGTTACAGCACACCATAGCACAGCAGCACTTTGGGTCATGTAATTACAGTATTACTACATAATGAGAGTCATTTGTAATAATCACAGAGGTCATGTTGACTCTAAGAAGTGTTTCTATAGATGCAGGAACTCCCACTGGAAAAAGTGGGGAATGAAAAACTGCAGGTGCACCATTAACAGAGAAGAAAAAAAACTGTTTATCTTACCACACCATGGGCATTTTGTCAGGGCAAGGGGAGCAGTGTATAAAGTAGCATCTTGTCAATATCAGTGTCAAGACAGGCCCATCCTAAAGTGTGCACTGCTTCATCTTCTCATTCGAGTCTAATGGGGAACACAGTTTATATAAAACAAACATCATCTTGAGTTTAATACAACTTCAAATTAACAAATGAGATGATCAAATCATCAGGGAAGACCCAAAAAGTTGATTCTGTTCATCTGGAGATAGCATTTTCAGTGGGAGAAACGTTTCGCCACTTTCCCCAACCTTACAAACAGTATGTTTGCACAATGCCTGAAACTAACTCCACTGACAAACTGGGCTATAATTGGGTGAATGCTGTTGGAAACAGCATCAACCTATTGAGATCCACAGATCCATGGAATTCTTTATTCTTTATTCTTATTTATTCCGACTAGTTGCTCCGTTCTTCGTCACGCAACCTGGCTTACATTTCACGTCCTATTGTCACCGTTCAACCCTCAAAACATCGTGCTATATCCGCTAACGGCCGCTATATCTTTTGGTAATTTTTACTGGGATACTTTTCGAGATAATAACGTTTTTATGACCGTTTTTTTCTCTATTCAAACCAATGGCTCCTCGTCAAAGTGCCGCAATTCCGAGCGGCCTTGAATGCAACATCATAGACGTACGGACGTGGTGACGTATCGCCGTACGGACGTGGTGACGTATCGCCGCACGGACGTGGTGACGTAGCGCACGGACATGGCGTCCTGGAAACAAACCTCCTGTAGACGGAGGTTTTATGATGTGAACAGCAACCTCTTTAAATAAACGGACCGATAACCCGCTATCACAATTCCGTTCAGCACCCTTCAGATCTGCAGGAAGAGGGGAAACGGCCAAATGTGGAGACGTCCTGTGTTTCGAGAGGTAAGATAACATATCGATATATTTGTGAGCACACGGCTCGATGTAGTCGCTAACGGCTAACATCGTGCTATATTCCCTGACGGGCGCTATATCTTTAGGTAATTGTTAC
>VURO01048465.1:44034-54546 GCA_015108175.1 Pelvicachromis taeniatus
TTTTAATCGCTGCTTTGTTTTGTTTCTTGTCCCTTGATTTAATTGGTTACTTTATAGATAGATAGACAGACAGATAGATAGATAGATAGATAGATAGATAGATAGATAGATAGATAGATAGATAGATAGATAGATAGATAGATAGATAGATAGATAGATAGATAGATAGATAGATAGATAGATAGTATACTATGGCCACTTCTGGCACCAAAACAACATGGTGATTGACAACAACAACAAAAAAAGGATTTCAAATGCAAAATCAATAACTTCTTAGTCATTTTGTCATTCTTTTATATTTTATATTGTAGACACTTTTCTCAGTGGCAGTGGTAATATAGTTGTTTTTTTTTAAACTAGCAAAGGTTAGCTACCAATCCATAATATAAACTGTAAAAGTGTATGTTTCAGTCACTCAGAGTCAAAAACCTTATTCAAAGTTGCGTCTTCCTTTGAACTCTAGAAGCTGTAGAAGCTGTACTGCGTTGAGAACCAGTAATGTATGTATGTACACAGAGAGCGAGACCATAGAGTGAGCAAGTAAATGGCAGAAAGCTAGCGTGAAGCTGGTGGTTGAGCAAGGATAGGTGGCTTCTTATCTTGAAGCGTAAAGCTGTTTGATCTTACCTCAAAGTTCCCAAACCACTTCAAGTAAAGACATCTCAGATTACATGAAAGACATTCGACTATGCTCCCATGCTAAAAGGAAATCACTTTATTAATGTCTCAGTCAGACTCTGATGCGTCAACCAAACCAGATATATAGCTGTGACAGTTGTGTTTTTATTATTTTTTTTAATTTACTATTCAGTGAAATCTTTGCAATTAATAGCTCTTGAGATTCTCTGCTAGAGAATAAAGTCTCAACTGAGACTTTTTGTTCAGTTAAAGTTGTCTCTGTTGTTACGTGTGCTCATTAAAATTGTATCTCTAACTTGTAAGACCATCAATTAATTTGAGCATTTCTAACACAGACCACTCTACGACTGCTCCAGTATTCATGCAGTATTTTTTATTTTTTTTTTGGACAAATCTGACAGTCTCATTTCTGTTGAAGCAGAATATATACCTCAGGGCTTTATGATACATCAGCGCTGTGGCCCCATATTTCACATCTTTGTAGATAGCTAATTGATTGTCTTATAATAAATCCAAAATTATAATTAAAGGAATGACATATTTTAACACTTTTACCTATATTTATATGAGTTAATTAGTTAGTTTACGGTTTTGTATTATGGTGGCGAATGCTAGAATAATTCAGCTTTGTAAAGTTAATCCTATTAACAGTATTTCTAGCTAATTTATAAATTGATTAAAAAAAAATGTAGGACAGAAAGCTGGAGACATTTTGTAATTTTTGTAATTTTTCTCTTGTACTGCTCCAGCCAAAGAAATTGTCTCAACTACATAACTGCACATTATCACTTTACAAATTAGCTAAATCTTTTACTGCCCATCATATGACCCATACTGGAGTAGCTAGAATCTATTTCATCATTTAATTTAACAGGAATTAAATATTTTTTTCTTTTTTTTACTTTTACTTTTGTGTGTTTTTAAATGCTTTTCAGCACAGCATTTACAATTGGTTTTATGGGGCGGCGTTTATTTAATATTTATCCAATGCATCCCATAATCATAAAACTAGGACTGGGCTTAGTTCATGTCATGGCATTAGACATAAATAGACATAAATCACAACATGTGTCCATAAATGTGTTGAATTACAAAGCTATGAATGATTTTTGTCAAATCTGTGGTTTTAAAAAATTGCAATATTGAACTGTAAAAACTTGGAAAAACATAAATCTCAACCTGTCTTGCTTACACCTTTTAGATTTTCTATTACTTTCCATGCTGCCCTACCCCCAGACTGGAGATTTTAAAAAAGGAAAAGAGGCAGATGGCTTCAAACACGAGATTTCCCCCCATGGGAGCCTCACAAGGAGGTCCAGGACACCCCAGGCCTGTCTGAACTGTATGATGGTGTGCGGAAAAACTGACTATCTATATTTATACATTTTTCACATATAAATATATTTATGCATGCCTTAATGCACAGAGTGGCTCAAAGCAAATGTGAAACAAAAAAGAGAGAGTGCTGGGGGAGCGAGGGACAGCGAGTGGGCGAAGGAGAGAAGGCAGAAGGGAGAGGGGCAGATACCAGGAGGGCTGATTTCTCACAGATCTCATTGCATTTGTGTGATAAGAAAGGAAATAACAGCTTCAGATGAGGGAATTTGCAAAGGGACACGTTTCACCTTCCTTTACATTGTGCAAGGCAGATCACAGGAAACACAGAGGAAAAGGAACGAGAGGCAGCTTTTGCAAGGATGTGAGCAGACGTCTTGAAATGTACTCAGCATCGCCTCTTTCAGATGTATAAAATCCGACTGAACATTAACACTTTCATACTTGAAGAGAAAAAAATTTAAGTTTATACCAACACTTGTTTTTACATTCTGAATTCATTTTATTTACCATTGCAATAACTCTGCAGGAGTACGCTTTGATGACACTGATGCAGAAACAAACTGACAGGTCGCCGAGTTTGGAAGTATTCTGACATACATGCTACAGAGCAAACACAGCCCGAGGCTGTGGAGGTGTGCAGGAAAACCTCTCTGTGACTGCAAGTTCACAACCTAGAGCCCCGCTATCGTCATGCGTGCTCACCAGGACCATACCAGTGGGTTTACATGTTTTAGCCTGTTGCTCTGCTGCCAGCCCAAGTTTAAGATTTTATACCACTGAGAATATTTTCAGGTTTTAGGCATGTTTGATATTTTGGTCTTATCCCAATTTACTTTCTTGGCAGCAGTCACCTGGCCCTCCAAGCACCATTTGGAGAACTACATAATAAACACTATTCTTTATTAAGCCTAAGCCTTTATTTAGGCTTATTCTTTAAGCCTAAACAAAGAAACACCTTATCCTACATGAAAAGGGGCACAACAAAATAATATGATCCAAATAGGGATATTAGGATTGGCCCTTGGATTGTTCGTCATCACAAAATAAACACAGTGATGGGAGCCTGAGCATGCACAGGCAAAATCAGACATCGCACGGACTTTGGACTAGAGGCTGGCATATTAAAGACTGGTTCTTAGTATTAAAAAGTCCCAAGTTAATAATGGGCAAATTAACTGTACTATACGAGTAGTTAAAATCCTCAACAGCAGATATAGCTTATGTGAGTGTATATGAATCCTCCCTTAGTTATGGTGAAATAGGCCTAGGCTGCTGGAGGCGTCTCATGAGTTTATACGCCACTCTCCATTTAATCATTAGTTATTATTCATCTCTGGCTCTCTTCAGCAGTCAGTTTTTTATCCCGTCATCCTCCCATCGCCACAGCCGGTTGACTGGTCCTCCTTCCTCTTACATAGTGCTTTTCTACTCCACCTGAACACTCAATGCACTTTACACAACATGCATCACTCACCCACTCATACAAACACTTTTGTCCCACTGCTTACGGATATTCGGCGTGAAGACTGGAACTGCCAGGTATCAAATCACTAACTTTGCGATTAGTATATAAAATGTTAAATATAATATGGGCTACCCTTACAAAATAAAGCACTCTGAGGCAACTGCTTGTGATTTGGCACCAATTGGTTTAATTGAACTGAGCTGAATTGAATTAATAATTTAACTTGAGAGGATCTATTCAGCTTGGAGGTATTTCCTGATAAAATCCTATAAAATAGGACATACAGTTTATTATTTGTGAAGGGTTTTTGTGATGGTGATAAATTGTACTTTTTGCCTTGCCTTCACTGTTTGAAAAATTGCTCCCTGTGTGAAAAAAAGTTAGGCCAATCAGTTGCCTCAGATTTGTCTCTTCTAGCTCTCTCTTCCACCGCAGTGCCTCTGCACTCGTTTCACAGCCACAGCTGTGCAAAAGCAAATTTATTATCAGCCTTGGTATTTCTGACAGGCTATCCGGCAGACGCTCGGGGTCCTTGAAGTGCAGAAAGGCCTTCCCATCGCTGTGCTCCCCTGCCTCCCAGCAGGTCTGCAAAGTGAATTTACTGCCACTGTCAAAACTTCTGTCAGTTCTCAAAGGGAGAGAGGAGACGGAGACAGAGAGAGAGCAATATGGGACTTTTTTCCCCCTCCCCTTGCACAGATGCCCGGACATGCAGTCTCTTCAACTCACAGGGCCTTTGAAATCAACTCACTCGTTAATAGTTGTCTCATGGAAGCACGGAGAGAAGGGAAGCTTGACAGAGTTTGAATGGAGACACCAAAGCTCAGTTTTGTCAAGTACTGAAATCCTCATTTTCACCTTACTGTTTTGTAAAAAAAAAAAAAAAAAAAAAACTGCTGCAATTCCTTGCCAATGTTTTTCTCTCTTCGTTTTTTGGTGTTTTTTTTGCACATTCACGTAAAGTTACGAGTGGGTTGCTGAGCATTTCTTCAGAGGCTGATGAGAAATGCAGTCTCTTCCACTGGAAATTAAATGATCCAAGTTGGACTTATACTGTGGTGTAAAGGAAGTATAGATTTATTAGGCTTCAGGGGTTATTGTTTACTTTTGTCACGTCTCATGTTTCATTTGGTAATAAAAACTGAACCACTTGATAATTTTTTTCCTCTCCTTCCTTTGCATTTTTTTTTCAGTTTTTCCGATTTTAGTGTGAATAACGTCCAGCTAATATTAAAATGTCCCGTAACTGTGACATCTTCAAATTGTTGCCCAAGTAATAGGTTGTCAGCCAAATTTTGATATGGATAAAATAAACAGTAAACTTCAATATGCTGGAAGTTTCTTTCACTTTCAATTAGGCACTAGAATACTGCACGTACCTTATAATATATAGTTTTCTATAAAGTTCCCTGTGTGTCTGTCTTAATTCTATATGCAGGTACCAGCATGACGCCTCGATAATTAACCCACACTGCTACTGCTCTGCTTTGGGGCATCCTGGAGGGGAGGACACTCTGGGGTGAAAACAAACCTATACTTTAAAAACAAATGAAAATGTGCAGCCATTCATCCCTGAACTTGCCCTCTTCCAGCCACATACCTCCACGTCCTGTCTCAAAAGGCATTCAAACATAAAGGCGGAGCCAGAAAGACGGAGCAGAGCTAACAAAGGATCCCTCAGCAGCCTCTCCTTTCACACAGGCTAACATAAAACCACCAGGTTCCCCTGTCTGAGAGGCGGAGAAGAAAAGAAAACATCTGCACCTCCTCACCTCAGCCCCCGTTTTTGCTCTGGGGCTTTATTTACACCATCATTACAGGGTGACAGCAATAATTTGTTGTGTCTGTGCTCCTTTAGAATTAATGATAAAGGGGTCATTGGAACTTTACTGTTAAAGTGCACAGTATTTTTGCATGACATTTTTGCAATTAAATTGAGATATCTGAGAGCTTAAAGGGATTGTCATTGCTGCTTTTCAAAATCTTAAAACTTCTTCTTTTTTTCAGTAATTTCTAAATTCCTAACTGTTTGGTTGGATGGGTTTGTTTTAGTGTTGTGGTCACCAGAAGGTGGTACAAACTCTCCTTACCATCATTGCAACTTTGTTGCACCTGCCAGCAAACCATGTCTTTTCCAAATGATTTTATCGTTTATATCGTTGTCTCAAGCTCTTTCTTCCCTGAAAAAGACTGCTTATATTTATTATTTTAATTTTTTAAAGCCTACTGCGTAAATTGACATTAGCTGGTGCTTCAGACTGGTTTCACTTGTAATTTGTCAACTCTTCCTCCACCGGCAGAAAAGCACTACTCTGAGAAACAGGGATGTGTGCCTGATGATTCAGGAATTTACTATTATTCTGCTGCAGAGCGCATTATAAACTGGTCTGGTTATGTGCCTTTGAAATGCTGAATGTGAAGGTTGACAAAGAGTGAGGCTTGAAGGCATCCATGGGAGCTACAACAAGAGGTGGAGCCCATTCACTGTCAATAACACTCCAGAAACCTCACTCACAATGTCAAGGCTAGTAATAAAAGTCTTGATATTAAAAGCCTGGACAAAGAGTTCTTTACAGGGTTGCAATTTATGGTTGTTTTTAAAGTGCTCTCTCAGACACTGTTGTTTCTAGTAAAGTGTGGAGGCCGTCGCTACTTGGAAAGAAAGAGATGTATCAAAGTCAGACTTCTTATTCAGTTTTGATGAGTAGTCTAGCACAAAGGTTATGGTAAACCTGTATAGATGATCTGTAATTTCTAAATCAATTTTTTTAAACAATTATTTGGCAAATTTGTGAACGTAAAGTTGTAAATTTGCTGGGGCAGTTACTTACTTGCTTCTTTCTTCTATTTAAGAAACACGTTGTATTCATCGGCATAGTCATATCCTAAGTAAGCGGTCACTAGTTAGGAGGCGTGAAGCGCTGATGCTTGCAGGTTGGATAAATTTAGGTAGAAATATGAGGTTTGAAGTGTGGCACCGTCTCATTTCCCCTGTCTTCAATATGCATTTAATAGCAATTTTACAATATTTGTCTAGTGTCAACTGACTCATGTTTGGCTTTGCTTCTCCGTTCTAATTCACCCAACAGATGTTAGACTTAAGTTATGTCGGGGGAGATGTGAAAGAAATACTCACAATAATCTGTCATAACTTTGAGAATACTGTAGCCAGGAATGAGGTCCATTGTATTTCATATTTCATGCCTCCTACTGTGCTGATGTTTTGTGCATAAATTGGATTCAGCTGCTCAACAAAACAGTGTCTGCAAGATTAGCCTTTGCTTGGCAACTTTTTTGGAGGCCCCAGCATAAACAGAGGAACTGTCCCTCCGGTATAACTTAATCAGGAAATGGCACTAAAGGTCCCAGATTACAAAAGCTTGGCCTATTATACAAATCCCAAGAATAACTCCTAAGTTTCAGCTCAAATTACTGCAGAGATTCTTCTTGCTTATGCACCTTTGGTTTCATCCATGTTCCAAATAGGCTTTTGTAGTGTAATACTGTCTTATGTGACCATTTAGTTTTCTTAAATTATTAGCATCAAGGAATGCAAAGAAAAAGATTATTTTGCACTATAACCCAAAACGGGACTAGTCTGGATTCAGTCCTGAGGTTTCGAATAGTACGTATACAAAAAAACCTAACGGTAATGTTAGTCACATTAGCTGCACAGCCTACTCACACTAGTGATGCCATTGTTTTGGAAATCGAATCCGCTGAGGGTTATGTTCCTTAGATTCCAGGAGTGCATAAGTGAGCTTGTGTTCCCTTTTGTAACCAACAGAACGTTTTTCGTACTTTGCTCATGGCTGAAACATTTTCAAGCTAGAGTTGGTGTTAGAGTGTGACATAGCTTCACACTACATCCAAAAAATGAAAGTTGTACGTTGACTCGCGCTGGGGGCATGGCTGAGGGCAGTGTTTCAGACATCTTAACAGCTTGCTTGAAGTAAACATTTCAGAATACAGGCTGAGCTTGTTTTTGTGTTGATTGAATTTATTGATACAGTATTTTTTTTTTGCTGAGGGTTCCATTTTCATCACAAATGCACAACATGGGAAAGAATGCAATTTCCAGTTTCTTTCCTCATTTCAAAATCAGTCAGTGGGATTTATTTGATTGCTGCTTTTTGGCAACTCGATCTGCTTTAGACTGAAATATACACACATTTATACACGTGCGTGCAAACACACATGCACACACATAATTATTTTCTGGTGAAACACAAATAATCATAACAACTATTAAAACTGTAACTATCTATAACTATCATATAACTTTGTTTGCAACAACTCAAGCCTTTTAACTTCATGATCAAATCTTAATGCAGTGGCACTAACGTGGCACGGTTTAAAATAATAACTCCAAACATTTACATTACACAAAATGTTACATCACCAAATTTTCTTTCACCACTGACACTTGTTTTAAACATTTTTGATGAAAATTTAATATAATAACATTTAACATTAGTACCTAAATCATACTAATACTGCTGTTTCATCTTAAGAAACCCCCTTCCCATGGCCTATTATGTGTGATCCACGTCTTCTCAGGTCTGTGTTTTTGTGCTTGATTAACATCATCATACTTATTAACTCAGTTTTTACACTTGAAAACTAGTAAAGTAGTGGTCATTTTTCCTTTATCTCAGCAACATTACAAAACTGTACCCAATCTGTCACTTTGTGGCATCAAGAGACTGATTAAACCACTTGTTAATTTCCTGGTTGGCTCACCAATACACAATTAAAACTCACATACTTCAGCTGAAGTAACCTTGCTGAAAACGCCGAACTTCCAGGAATCTGTTAAACATTGACCAGTCTGTTGTTATTGCTCAAAGTTTTTACACTTATTAAACTTTGGCAGCTTGCTAATTAGTTTTAGAATCAGTTTTGAAATTAAAATATAGCAGAGGATTTGTACAGAGGTGTCTGTCAAGCACAGTCTTTCACACACCAATGCTACACTGCAGAGGAGCTAATCAAGCAGCAAAGCTGAAAATGCCTCTTTAAAGGATCACAGCTCAAAACATGTCCTACTGGGTTATTTTGCAGGGAAAGTGCAGATTAATAATTGTGTCTGTTACTATGGCTGTGTTCACTCATTTATGACTCCCTACTTTCTGTACAGTTCTATATAGAGGACTAATTAAATGACAAACACTTTGAACACTACTGGGATCATTATCTCTGTGCTTTTAATTACATTATTGCTGTAATAAATGTAAGTCATTGTTATTGAAATGCTATATAAACTCCCTGAAAAGCCTTCAGTTGACTCAAAATAGTGCAGCAAGAGCACTGACTAGGAAGAGAGAATAGATTTCTCCTATATTGGCATCTCTTCAGCTTTCAGGCCCCACTTCTGTGGAACTAGTTCCCAGTTTGGATTCAGGAGACAGACACCCTCTCTACCTTTAAGATTAGGTTTAAAACTTACCTTTTGCATAAAGCATATAATCAGGGTTGGATCAGGTCGCCCAAAATCCTCAGTTACGCAGGTCTAGGATGCTCGAGTGTTTCTTCTTCACTCACTATGCGTTTATAAACTATTTTACTATTTATAATCAATAGTTATTAAATGCAGAAACACAATTAATAATCTCTGACTCTCTTCAACAGCATGACATTGTCCTGTCTTCCTCCCCTCACGCCCAACTGGTCACGCCAAGCTGCCCCTTCCTGAACCTGGTTCTCCTAGAGGTTTCTTCCTGTTGAAAGTGAGTTTTTTCTTCCCACTGTCACCAAAGACTTGCTCATAGAGGGTCATATGATTGTTGAGGTTTTTGCTGTATTATTGTAGGGTAGATAAATAAATACTTATATATTTGCAGATATTCAGGTGTACATCTTTATCATAGAAAAACATACACTAATTTCTCAAGTGTATTTTCTCAAGTTAAAAAAAAATATACCGTATATCTTCCAATAGTGGCCCGGGCGTTTATTTAAAAAAATTATCCGGTCGGCCCAGCGTTTAAAAGAGACCGGCGGTTGTTGTCCATGTCACGGAAGTGAGATGGAAAGAGGACCCAGGCGCGGTTTTTAGACTGAGGTGAAAAGACAGTGCGTTTATTTACAGCGCTCCAAAACGTATTCCAACAGTTCACAAATAATGCAGTTCCCAATTGTGCTCCTCCTTTGCTCCTGAGTGTCTTCCTTGTCTGCGGTAGCCCAGTGCACGAGTGGTGCTCCCCGAAACTTCTCTCCGCCTGACTCTCCAGGAGAGGACATAAAAGACCAGAAAATCACAGTTAGCAGGTTTGCTAGCCGACAGTTCCGGGAATCAATAAGAGACAGCCCAGTATTAGAAGAAATACAGTATTTTTGTTTGTGCTTTCATTATTTTCCTTGATTACATACCTAACTTCTGACATAGTGCAGTGAAAGCACTGCGTATACATATGTGTGTATGTATATATACACACACAAATATATATACTTTTCCCAAAACTTGTTAAGTAACCCAGTTTGTAGCTCTACATTTTCCTCCAGTGTTTGTCTTCAAGACAAGAAAAATCTTAAAAGTTGGCTAAAAACTCTTACCTGTGTTCTGTGATTTTTTACAATATAATTTTTATTATTACTTAATATCAAAATAAAATAAAATTATTGCCCCACTGCATAGTCAGACAGGCCCGATCGAACAAGCTACATTAATGATTCAAATAATGGAAACTCTGTATACATCCTGAAAACAAAAGTGTCTCAGATGGAAAAGCTGAAGGAAAACAAACAAACAAACATGCAGCTCTCTGTGGGTGAAGTCACACAGCCCAGATTGTAAGTATCTTTAGTTACAGCCTGTCAAAGCTATTGGTCTCCTCCCCTTGACCCAGACCCTCCCCTGGCCTTGCTGCTGGAACAAAGCCCCTGCTGTGTATCCCTGCTTTGGGGAGTAAGCCTGAGAGAACCCTTAGCCATTTCCATCGTGGCTACGATTGAGGCCGTTCGGACAAGCTGAGGTTAGTAGGGAAGTGGGGGGGGGGGGGGGGGGGGGGGGGGGGGGTGGGGGGGGGGAAAAAAAGGGGGGGGGGGGGGGGGGGGCGCGGCGCGGGGCG
>VURO01048466.1:0-62437 GCA_015108175.1 Pelvicachromis taeniatus
GACGTGTGTGTGTGTGTGTGTGTGTGTGTGTGTGTGTGTGTGTGTGTGTGTGTGTGTGTGTGTGTGTGTGTGTGTGTGTGTGTGTGTGTGTGTGTGTGTGTGTGTGTGTGTGTGTGTGTGTGCGTGTGAGGTTAGATGGTCATGGAAGGCAGCTCGAGCTACACTGTTCCAGCTCATTAGCTGTGATTAATTGGCATGTGAGCTTTCCCATGGTCTCCTTAGCCTGGTGGAGACAGAGCTCACCTTGGAGGGCACCAAGAGTCCCAACTGCTATACACCGCCACTGCAGGCCCTCTGCCAGACTTGAGAAAGTGTTGTGTACCCCTTACTGAATCCCTCTCTAACATTTTTACATGTTGTTTTTTAAATATTTCACTTTTAATGAATTTTTATTGTGTTTTTATACATGCATTCATGTATGCAAAAATATATCAATATGCAACAGTTTAAATTGAAAGAGTATTTTTTATTACTACTATATATAAACTACCTTCTAGTTTTTTTTCTATTTAGAGTCGGAGGGAAATCCATTTAAAGTGAAGAAAGAGTTTATTGGACATTGTCAAGTAAGAACATATTGCACATTTATTTATTTAATATTTTTACATTTCTTTCACAGTGTGAAAAATATTTAAAATAGATATATTAAAAAAAAATAATGTAAGACTCAGCAAGACTGGAGAATGAATATTACAGTGTTGTTGTTGTTTTAAAAAAAGCATTGCACATAATTAGCATTGCACATGTAGAAAGACTCTTTGAGATGAACATTTTCCAAAAGTTGGAAATTTCCTTTATATTATTCTACTGTGTTTTATGTCAAATATATGATTTTACATCATCAATATTTTTACAAACTTTTTTATAAACTTTTTTTTTTTTTTTTTTTTTTTCTTTTTACCTCCAAGGCCTTTGATTTTAGTTAAGTTAAAAAAAAAACTTAAAAAACAAAGTGACTCTGTGATTTTAACTCCTTTGTATTTGGTCAGAACATACCTGAGGACTTCTTTGTCTGAATAAGTGAAACTATGTAAACTCCACTGATAACGATCCCTAAATGAGAGCATAAAAGCAAAAGAAAAAAAATCCAGGTTGTTCACACACAAATATACATTGGTGTAGGTCTCCTCAATTAAGACATAATAAATTCAGTAAAGCCTTTGTTTTTTCGCTTATTGAGGAAATAGGCTCTCTAATCCATTGATACAAGAACCATCTGTGTAAATTTATGCCCACAGAGGCTGGACACTCGCTGGCTGCAGAGTACTGTATCTGCTGTGCACAGCAGTGAGAAGATTGTGATGAACTCGCAGCGACTGGCTCTGGGCTTTCAAAGGGGGATCTCTCTCATCATTATCCTGCTTCTTCTATCCCTCCCTAAAATAAATAACTCCTGTTTTTGTTGGGTCCCTCGTCGCCCACACACACTCACTGACGTAACAGGGCTCCTCTCAAATTTTTAAGTGACGGGAGCATGTTTTATCCTGATTGTGTAAATATGAATCATTTACACTGTAAGCTGCCTCTGGAGTTGATGGTACATTAATAACATCTCAAGAATGATTGTGTAGCTATTAAACAAAAGATCTTAACATAAAGATTTTAAGTTTTTGACTTTTATCTAATTTGGGCCACAGAATTGTTTTTAAAAACAATTAAAAAGTAATATACATAAAATAAAAAATACATATTTACATATGAACTTTTAATCCCAAGATCTACAATTAAATGAAAAACTGCTACTTAACCACACATGCCCAGAATGAGCACATGTTGAACCTTGTTTCACTTTTGTTTAAATCCGCTGTTCCCGGATAATTCAGACATAAATATGCTTAAAGCTGCAGAGGTTTCTTAATTTCCTGTGTGGGCCACACACAACCTCACAGATCTTCAGGATACAGACTGCACTCTGAAACTAAGATGCAAAATCCACTGTCATTGTTTTAACTGTGAAAGTAGATTTCAGCGAGGGGGCTTGTCTCCCACTTGTGAAAAGCTACAAAAATAATTCATGAATTCAGTTTCTCCTCCGTAACCAACAGTCTTTTCATGAATACTGGCTTTTCTTCTCATTTTATGTGCAAGAAAATCCAAAATCATATTTATGTTTAAAAAAAAAAACAACTCGGGCAAAAATTCAATGTTAGAGTAAATAAATATCAGCATCCAATAGTTCGAGAACATTCTTTTGAGTCCTGACTCATTCCACAGTTACTGACACTGTCATTTTTCAACATTTAATTAGAAAGACATGTCAGCGCAGCTCTCCTTCTGACTGATTAGCTCCTTATCTGAAACGGCTTGTAAATCCTTGTAAATAAAATGAATGAGCGGGTGACCAGAACAGTTACTGTATCTTAATCTGTCAGGATCTGTTATGAGGTTCCCATTTTCTGATGTGGCTAAATTAGTTCATCAGTGCACAAGCCTGGTCAACCCTCACAGGACCCACTGGCTTTGCCAATAAATGTAAAGAACGTGCTGAGAAGAGAAAAGCAGAGCAGCAGGAGAGCAGCCAAGAACCTGGAGGTAAACGGGGCCACCTGATCCACACCAGCAGAATTACAGCCAGACAAACAGAGCGCTCATTGTCTGTGGCAGACACCACTAAGCTCTGCTCTTTGTCGCCCCCACCCAGCTCCAAACACACTGTCCTTCACTACCACTAGTTGAAAAATTACTCATAATTCATTTTGCCAGCGCTGGGAAGAAATTTAATCTCCAAGCTTTTTATTTTTTAGAACGTAATCTGGCCTTGACCCAAGTAATTTCTGCGGAAATTAAAATTTTATCTTAGATTTCAGTAATTATTCCGTTAAAGGTAAAAGAATAATAATAATAATAATACTATCAAACTGGAGTTTAAAGGCTAGCTTAAACCTTTAAAAGTATGGGCCTTCAAATTTTTTTGCATGTCATCAAATCAAACCTCATAGATAACACAATGATACAACTTTGAAAAATACTGAGAACCTAACACTCTCACAGATTTAGGATTAGAGGGTCAGCAGGCAGCAGAGGTTGCTGAATAATTCAATAGTGGAAATGCATGACTGATGTGGGACGATTCATTTCCGCACCTTTAAAAGGTTTCTTTTAGCTCTAGCGCTAAACAAACCAAGAGGGTCTCTGTAGTTCAAAGCCTGGCATGGCCTGGTCTTCAGACTCTTTAAGACAAGAGCGCCTTTATTCTGTGGCAGGGGCACCAGTGGTGGTGGTTGATTTCCACACCTGTGTTTGCTCCTTACCCAATAATTGAGAGCCACATGCTATTTTGAGCCTGGGGTACAAAGTGCCTCACTCATGAGGAACTCAGGGTGAAGAATCTTGGCTCCCAGTTTGATGTGGGTGGAAAACCTAAAGGTCTGCGGATTAGCCCAGCAGGGTGCACATACACTCAAGAACGAATGAAATTGAGAGACACGGAGAAGTGAAATGAAACATCTGCTGTATTTGTGGCAAAAATGTGACATTATTAACCTCTTTCACTGTATTATGGGAGTTTTTTTTATTGTACATCTTATAGTAATACAACAACATTAAAAGAGAGAAGTCCATCTAAGGGGATTAAAAAGACGGTAACTGGACTTCTTAAGGTTTGTTAAGTCATTTCACCTTTCATCCACTACCTAATGCAAAGTACCCCTCTTCACCTTTTGTTTTGTGAACTGATGAAACCTCTTGGATGAAAGTAAACTTAAAAGTCCAGGTGTCTACTTTTCAATCTGACTACCATGGCCTGGATGACTGAGAACCTACTCAGAATGGTCAAAATGTGCATACAATTACTTGCTACTGATGAGAATTCTGAAGTACTACACTTATGTAGACCTTACAGGTATTTGTACTCTACTTCAGCATTTATTTTCTGACAACTTTTTATTTTTACTCCCTACATTTTTTTTTATCATTTATCTGTACTTTCTACTCCTTACATTTTCAAACCAGGCTCATCACTTTCAGTTTGACACATTTGAGAGGAGTTATTATTTCACATCACTGCAGGCCTTCACACATAAATCAGAAACCCATGAGAGGCAATCCTGTTTGTGTATTAATCACTAGAGGATGTTGCATAAAAAGGGATGAAAGATGCAAAACCATTTTTAACATGTTGTGGCAGGTAATTTCAAATGCAAGTTTTTTTTTATCAGCTCAACAAACATCAGCAAACACACAAACAGTTTGTGTGCAGTTTGTCGTTCAGTGTGTTGCTAGCTAAAGGTCAAGCTGCTGTATTTTACAGGGAGAAAAAAGAAAGAGAGATGACTTCACTCAGAGATGGAGAAAGATAAGAAAGACTGGAGAGGAAGAAGAGAGGTTAGACTTAGAGGTAAGGATTGCTCAGTGGTTTTTGATAAACTGGAAATGTAAAGCTTACATTGTAGGTCCTCATGTTTTTAAATCAGATATTGGGTCTGTACATGTTTTTTAATTAATTAATTGTGTCATTTAAAGGTTGCATGAAAATCCTCTGCAGGTTAGTGCAAGATAAACTGGTTAGTTTGCTGTACTGTGATGGACATAAGTAAACAACAGTGTGTTGGACTGGGGCACAGTAGCTGTGGGGCTCATGGTTAAAGTTAGGTTACATAGAGTGTAGCATAGATTATTATGAATTTTAGCTGATGATGCTAGGTTGATGCTAAAATGATGGTATTCAATGAATTCCATTTGCATACCAACTGTAGGCAGTGGAGTGTCAGCATAGAGGATGGAAATCAGCCAGGACAACCCATAAAAATCAACCTAAGATCTCAATAGAAATTATTATGAATTGTGATAGATTTTAGGGTTCCCCCACATGCTGAAACCCTCTTTAACCCCTGACTGTACTCATTTTTTTTTTTTGTTTAGAGGCAAAGTCACCCTCTACAATGTAGGCAACAGAAAACAGAGTTATTTCAAGCTATGTACAATTAGAATTAAAAAATATGTATTATTACATTAATATAGAAACAAGGGTCAGTTAGCTTTATCCAAAAATAGGTGGTAGAAACATCATCCAAAGACCTACTTTTACTTTCTTATTTTGTACATTTCAGAGCCTGTACTTTTTCACTTTTACTGGAATATTTTTTAACACTAGTATCCATACTTCTACCTAATTACAGAATGTCTGTACTTTTGCCTCCTCTGCTACTGATTAAGTCTTAAAAAGCTTTTAAAAACAGAGGCAAGTATAAATAATTGTCCTACATTCATAATTATACTAAAATCCTAAAAAATACTAATTCATGTTATATAGCTTTTTGAAATATTGTTACTAAAGCCACTAAATAAATGTAGATGAGTTAAAGCTACAATAAATCGATGAAGAATGCGTTAAAGGAGATGGACAAGCGGCAAACTTTAATACTTAAGTAGAGTAGTTGAGTAAATATTACTTTGCTGTCAGGTAACATGCTTCACTGCAGATTTATAGCTTGGGCTTTGCCAGTGCAGTAAATGAGAGAATTATGAAAATTCACAGACAAGCTTGAGAAGTTGACTAAGTGGGGACAGACAAGATGGAAATGAGCAAAACAAGAAGAGCAAGTGTGAGCCAATGAAGTCAGTTTGGTGGTGGGTCAGTCCAAGTGCAAGGTGAACTCCAAGTCAAAGTAAACACTCACTTTGGCTTCTGATAGGACAGCGCATTCACTTTTTCCCACAATTTTCCAGAACAGGCTAATTCATAGTCGCACAGACTAGGTGGTCATGAAACTCATCACAACATTATGTTCCAGATGTAATTATTTTTCATGAAAGTGTTCGCTTTTCCAGGCACATACGTGATGTAGGTTATATATTTTCGCAGAATCACAACGATAGATTTAGAGTTTTGCTTTGTGTTTCATGACAGTTCTTCCCTGCAAGTTTATTATGATATTAATAGCAAGGGTTGAAAATGTCAAAACATTGCTCAGTTGCCAAGTAACCTTTCTGTAGTTATTCCTTTAAAAAGGGAGAGAGAACCAAGACAATCCAAATAAGAGTCATGCTTTATGTAAAATGTTAACTGGCTGACCAAGTTGGCTGGCTAATTTATTACTAAGAGAGAGGAATTTTGACAAATCATTCAGCTCCACAAACTCAGCTGTGGCAAAGTTCAGCAATTAGACTCCTATGTAAAGACTGTCTACTCCTCTGCATCAAGTGTGGTGAATTTATGTGCACTCTCAAGCTCGTGGGCAGGTTCAAAGCCCTGCTTTGGGGAGCTGGAGGTTGACACATGGGGAATTTCACAAAGATGGTGGAACACACATATTTTGCAGTAAATCTGACGGGGGGGATAGTGGTCTTTGGGGGAATGGAGGTGGTCAGTTAGGGGAGTGAAGTGCAGAGTTGAAGGAAGGCATAGCTAAATAATCAACATGAGATGGGGGTCAACTGTTCTCCAGTCATCTGTGATACTAAAGAGACAGAAAAAAATGGATTAAAAAAAAAAAGCAATGATGATTTTACAGCCTGATTTAAAAATCACAAAAATGCAAATAGCTTCTGAATGTTTTAATGCAGCCCACACGTGTAAAATTTTGACTTTCAGTGAGCCAAGCCTAAACCCTTTGTCAATATTTAGCTTTCTTTTAATGGGCTGATTTTATGCTACTGTCTGACCGTAATAGCCAGTGAGTAGCTGGCTATTTAGTATCACCCTGACAGTACCTGAGTATAGCTCTGGGTAAACCATTACAGTCAGAGGTACAGAGATTCAAGATTTTTTTGGTGTAAGATTTTAAGATACACATACTTGAATGTTGAATAATACAAGAAAGAAATAATCATTTGTTGTTCACATTAGCAACACCACTTATGTCATGATAAGCTCAGATTCAAATAAACTGTTCCAAAATGTTGTATTGTGTGTGCGTGCGTGCGTGCGTGCGTGCGTGCGTGCGTGCGTGCGTGCGTGCGTGCGTGTGTGTTTGTTCTGTATTATCCGAGACAGAGACAACGATATAGATCTCTCCCTGGAACTGATATTAATAAAAAGCCCAAAGGCTATACTATAATTTACTGTACCAATCTAAATTAAAGGTGAACTAAGTATTTTACTGTCCTGCTGCAATTAATGATCAGACTATAGATTGCCTGTCAATGTTACTGAAGGTTAGTAAGGGCAGTACATAAAGCACTTTATGTACTGTAGTTCAGAAAAAGGTAATTTTCTGACCAATCAAAGACTCGCAGGACCAAATTTTGGTCAATGATTGCTTAAAGAACAGCTATGATATCTGGATACCAGCAGTATCAGTATGGAAATTGGGTGCATTTTTTGAAAATTGAGTGCATAAACACTTCCTCTAACTTTGCTTCATACATGAACTGCAGACAGAGTTTGTCATTAACATTTCTCACATGTGGCAATCAACAAGAGTGCTTCAGACATGTTCTTACAACTGGAAATACTGTGCTTGGTTTAAGCAATGGATCTGCCGAGATAGAGTATGCAAGAGTCAGGAGATATGATGCCTACTTGCTGTGAATTTGCCTACATTATTTTCAATTGGCCATCCCGCGGTTTTGTTGCAAAGGACAGGCAAGATAACATTTGCCTTGCATACCACTCTGTTGGGTAATGTCAAGAAAGTTTCAGGGCTGAGGTTCATGTGTAAAAAGAAAAAGTCAGCCTCCAATCATATGCCAAATTTCCCAAACTTCTAATGCAGAGTTCTTGGAATTCCCAAAGACTCCAAAGACAAAAGAAGAGAACAGTGAATAAAGATGGATAATAATCTACTTCACCTCCACCAAGGCCCCACCATTAAACTTGCTGGAATTTGCACTTAAAAGGTGACTCCAATTCCAGTCTCTCTGTGACTTCTTTTTCTCCTTTATTGTCAAATAAAGCAGTTGTAAGACACAATGCCTTTAGACATTAACTGTAATTCCAGCAGAAGGGTGGTGTGTCGGTGATGGTAACCCTGCCCCCCGCTGAGCTGATTTTTAGGTTTCTAATGACATCAAATGCCTCTCATGCCTCAAATGAAAGGAGGTGAAACAAATATCAATAACAAGTATAACTGTGTCATATATAATACAATCAACTCCTTTGTAATCAATAGTAAAAAATTGTTTTCACCATGTTGGCCTTGAAAGGCAATTAAAGTCATTAGTTTATTGCATATGAAACTCACAATCTCAAATATGAGTACATTTTAAAGCCACTGAGCATTTATGTTGAACTGTTACAACTACTTACTGTATTTGCATGACTGCTCAGACAGGGTTGATGTAAAAGGTACCGGTTGCTCAAAATCTATGAGAAACCAACATCTGTTTTCACCTTACTCTCAGCAGGGAGCACTTAGGACCGAGTCTTTAAGGTAACAGGGCAGTGTTACAGTGTACAGATTAGAAAGCCACTTGAGACATACTTATGATTTCTGATATTGGGCAATGAATAAAACTGACTTGACATGCTCTAAGCTCCTTAACCTTTTAGTCCCTGGTGTGTATGTGCATTTATGAGTATGTATGTGACAGATCCCAACTTCTTTTTCTATTTTTGTCTTTACACAGCAACAGTTCCCCTAGTTTAGTTTTCTGTCCTACTGGAACTCCTGTGTGACGGATCATTACTGATTGCTTGTTCACCAAGCTGAAATTGATGAAACCTGGAGGACAAGTGGAGCAGAATCCATTAAAAATTGGATTCGGATTTCTTCTTTTTAAATTGTGAGGTAAGGCATTGATCACTGGTATTTGGTAGAGGATGTCAGCAACAGAGGAACTCTGGTGTTGCTAACTTCATTTTGCATGTAAATGTGTTATTCTTTTGGAAACAGACACACTGGCAAATTTAGTAAATGTTCTGAGTAGAGAGAGAAAATCTAATTTGAAACAGTATGGCATCCAGATGCTAAATCTGATTAACAAACTGATGTCTTGGCAAAACTCCTAATTATTTACATTTTAAAAATAAACTCTCCTTCTCCCTTTTTTTCTCTCACTCTCTCTTTCACTCTCTCTCACACACACATAAAAATCACAGCTTGGTCATTGCTAAACTCCATGACTTCAGAATGATGTCATATGTGTTTGACCCAGTCCTTTATCCCCTGCAGGACATGAGCCGAGGGGTCATGGCTGTGGAACACACACAAATTTTTAGCCAGTACAAAATCGTGTGAGTCGATGTCAGCCGTCATTTAGTTGTCACGAGTGGAAGCAAAATAGATGAGAAATGAAGTGCTGAGACTGGCCTGACCTCGTGGATGATTGCCGTCTAAATAGCTGGGGCCGAAATTGGGCATTTTACGCCCTGGCAGCTGCCCAAGACACAATTTGTCCCAGTTTAAAGGACAACATGGCTCTCATAGCATACCATGTCAAACACCAATTTCCTGGGAACTCTCATAGCCCACTTCTTACAGAGCAATGAATAGGAAAATACAGTATTCATCAGAAAATTATACCAATCAGTAGCAATTAATCACTCTGACTGACACATGGTACTGAATTTTATAAAGGTTGTACTGTATTTGAGGGGCTTTTTTTCTTCTATGACTAAAAACACAGCATAGAGTACTTATTAAATCCTGTATTTTTGTATTAACAATACTCACTTGTAGTGCCGCATTTTTGAAAGCCCATTATCTTTCCAGCAAAAACGGGTAAATAGAATATTTCACCCTTAGTAGGTTATTTGGTGGTACAGTAACAACATCTCTCACCGTGCTACAGTTTTTTGTTTTGGTGCAGATTAACGATCCACAGGACAAAGCTTGAAGGTGGAGCTTTTCTTTCTGTGGTCACTGTTGGTAACAATGTAAAATTAAAACAGTATAAACGATATATCAAAAATTCTGGAAAACATTCACATTTGTGTGGGCAAGGAAAGAAGCGTGAAGCTACCTTACATTTACGCCAGCCTTTCATCAAAGACACAGGTGTGCGTGACATATGCAAACTGCATCCGTTAGCATTGCTGCGCTGTATGACCGGCCACTGCACTTTTGTTAGCTAAGTGTAAACTTAAACTTCTACTGTTTAAAAAACTGACAAAGTTTATATAAGGAGGTGGGAAATATTGCAATATTGTGTAAAAACACAAAACAGCTAAGATATTGTGGTTCATGTCTCATCTAGGATCTCTTACTTCTTTTCTCGTTTAGTTTGACCTAGTTTTTGTGTGTTTAATTTGGCTTTTATTTTACCAGAACTACAAGTTTAGGTTGGTTTAGATTGAATAAACTATTGCCTCCATGATGGGCCATCGGAGCACACGCAGCAAGAGACTGATCGCTCCTAAATGCAGAACTGACCGCCACAGGAAATCCTTCCTACCTGCGGCATTGAGACTGTACAACTCTTTCTTGCTCTGCAGATTTTCTTAGGATTAATATCAATGTTATTTTGTTCTCATTCTGATCGTGCAATATCACTTAACAATATGTTATTGAATTTTTGTTTCATCCCCTATCATACGCTGCTTCCCTCTTTTTATCCATTGTACAATACTCTTTTTTCACTTTTTTTCTTTGTCACTGTTTTACAATCACCTGCACTCATAGTTATTTTATTTTACCTGCTGCAGGACGCTGGCCTCGAGGGCCAGGTTTTAGATAACACCCTGGGTCAGCACACCTGAATCAAAGGATTAGTTCATTAGCAGACCTCTGGAGAACTTCAAGACATGTTGAGGAGGTCGTTTAACCATTTAAATCAGCTGTGGTGGATCAAGGACACATCTAAAACCTGCAGGACACCGGCCCTCGAGGCCTGGAGTTTGAGACCGCTGTGATATAGTTACATTGTTACTTTGTTAGACTTATTTTGATATTATATTTGCACTATCCTACTGTATACTACTCTATCCTACAATTCCTATTGTATATTATTGTATGTCTTATATACCCTCTGTTCCTCTGTTTCTCTTGCTGCATTGAGCATGTTTATGACAAAAGAATTTCCCTCGGGAGAAATAAAGTTCTTCTTATCTTATCTTATCTTATCTTATCATCTTATCTTATCTTATTTTATCTTATCCTATCATCTTATCTTATTTTATCTTATAATAAATATATTAAAGTTCTATTGATATTCTCAGAAAATTTCCCAAAATGTTCAACTTCTGTTTCAAATTCAAGTGCGTAAGGCAACGATTTTGCCATTAAAGCATAATTTCCGAAAGACAATATTCTCCTATAGCCGAGTTCTAATGAGATTTATCCATCTAGAGCCAACATTTATATGGACCTGATGTATTTGGAGCTGCTACTGTAAAGTATATTGTATGTGGTTGTTACCTCAGTTATTTTGCTAGTTAAGCGGCTTAATCCAGAGGTGCACCTCAGTAGCATCTGCCTGGGTCTGGTGGGCTTAAGACTCTGAGTAGGGATCACTTAAAATGGAATACAATCCTTAGCTGTCTGCTTAAAAAGGCTGGAACTAATCGATCAGTAGAGAGTATCTGTGAAAGAAATGTTCAGAGGGGCAGCCTTAACTGTGCTGGAGCCAGAAGGGCTACTGTCTGATGCTCCGGTTCTGGCATTACAGGGCAGCCTTATCACTTGATACGCCAGTCAAGCTAGCTTTGATGCAAAATATGGTGAGATATGAAAGCTGGCACATTTCTGTCCCATTCTAATTTTGTCATCTCTGTTGCTTTAAGGAGATATAATTTCTTCTCCATATCTATAATCCTCTGTCCATGTCGCTCTCCTTTTCACTCCCTTGCATATTTTATATCAGTTTCTGCGTTAAGTCCTTCCTTCCTTCTGAACTCAATCCCCAGTCTGGCCCTCTGCTAGAGCCCCTCAGCTGCTGGTCTGCTCTCACACTAACCCCCTTGTTTATATCGGGGACGCAATTAAGTCAAAGCCAAGTAGAGAAGTCCCAGAGAGAGAGGCAAGAGTGCAAGCTTGTGAGTCAAATTTCACCTTCCACACTCACCCACCGCTCCCCTCACTATTTCACTCATTTTCTCCTTCCCTCCATCATTCTTCTTATTTTTTTGTCACCCTCTTTCTAGCTTTGAACATTTCAAAGTGCGTGTCGTTCAACTTAATAGCAAAAGCAATAGAAGATAAAACATTGTTTAATTAATGTGTAGTTAAGCCTGTAGTTGCTAGATTTATTTTGTGCGGCTGAAAATGGTTCACTGGGAGAGAAATATGTGGCTTGAGATAGCCCGATATGCAGCTGAAAACTGCCAAAGCAAGACGTTACCTCACCTCAGTGTGATGTAATTTGAAATGCAGAAGAACCACCGCAAAAGTAAGTCTGTGCACACAAATATTAGCATATTTCTAATTGCATTTTGTGTCACACTCACTCATTTCAAGCATTTTTTTTTCACCATATACCAGTCACTACAATTTCTATTTCTTTTTTTTTTTTTCCCTTTTGGAGAAACCAGTTTGAGTGCCGAGTTCACATTCTCCACATGTGTGGTCCATCTGCCCAGGGGACCTATCCCAGAATCCCAGACACACGTGTGCAGGCAGAAGCAGTAGTGCAATGCAGAGTAGATAAACAGTGCTTTTGCTGGCCACTGGGCACACTCCACATCTAAACAATGCCAAGTTAACTATTTAGGAGGAGTGTATAGAAAAACACAAATATAGACATGTTAGTTTACCTCAAGAAAATGATTTTGGAAAAAAAAAAAAAGCGCTCACCCGGACACTGTGTCAGGTTGTATATGTCTTAGAGGTTTTGCTTGAGTCATAAAACGCATTGATGGATATTGCATGCGCTGCGTGTGTAGATATTAAGTAGATTTCAAAACATCATTCCTATATGGGCGAATTTAGTGTCAAGCGGCTTGATAACCCTACTTGAACATTCCAGCTCACCGGTGCAAGTGTGCCTCACTTTCACGGGGGAGATGCAAAAGAAACCCCAGGGATGTGAGCAGCCTTGACGGACAGCGGGATAAACAGTGGGATTGTCCCTGACCTCCCAACACCAGTCTGGCGGAAGACGAATAGCCCCCCAAAGGGCCCTGAGCAGATAAAATACACCCTACCGTCTTCAACACCAGGTGTGACAGCCATCAGGGGTGGCCTATCAGCAGGAGGTACAGAGAAAGGGGGAGGTAAGGGTGAGGGGGCACATTAGGAACATATCAGCAATTACTCTCTGGGTTTATTTTTCTTCCTGCTTTAACGCCTGAATACTAAGTTGCATTCATCCTGGGTGTTGATTGTATCTTGAGGTCTAAGTGAGAACACTTTGGAGAATCATTTGTTGAATATCTGATAATAAACTGTAACATGTTAATGTTGTGTTATAGAACCCATTTAAAGACTGCGTAGTTTGTTTATTTGTCAAAGCTCAGGGTTTTTTTTTTCATTGAGTTCTGTGGCCTCTGTACTTCAAGTTTTAGAGATTATCTGGGAAGTTTAGTTCCATCTTTGCAGTTGGTGCACCCAGCGGTGCAAATCAATGTCTTTATGTAATGGAATTCACAGGGTCGAGGACATGTTTACCTCTTTTTCCAGGCCCATTAGGCACCAAGCGGCTATATCATATCTGACACACGAAAATGTCCTCAATCTGTTTAAGCCATGATCTCTGACTGCGTGGGCCCCACATCTTCAGACAGGGCTCTGAAATCAGTGATATGAAGAGGGATGCTAGTCATTTATATGTTCTGAACTTTAAACTGAAAATGTGTTAGGGTGCAGACATCCCACAGCCGAGACAAATAAATTAGCTGTGCTGTTGTTTGAATGCAGGATAAAGCTTTTGCTGGCATTCATTCAAATGACCGCATAAATAAATAAATAAATGCTGGACAATAACTCCACAGTGGGGACTTCCAATAAAACGCCATGGATCTTTTGGGGGTCTTTTTTTAAACAAAACAGCATATGCTAATTTTGTCAAAATGACCTTTTGAGCATTTCAAAGTGTCAAAATGATCTGCAAAAATAAGAGAAAGCGGCTGTGTGCAAGAAGAGCTCGTGTGAAAAAGGGAAGCACAGACTTCTAATTTCCTGTGTGAGCATTTGCCATGGAGCGAGAAGGCCAAACCGCTCTGCGGCTATCGGGAATCAGCCCGATAGTCCCTCAAGCCACCCTTGCCCTCACGATACCCTCTCTCACCCCCTCCTTTCCTCTCAGCGCAAGCCCCAGGGCCACTGTGAGTTAACCTTGCTCAGCCGTGACCAGAAAACAGAGTGATATCTTACTCATCTAATCCCCCTCTCAGTCATCATGCAATAAAGTATGCCTTGCAACCCTTGACCTTACAAGGCAGAAAAACCCCACCCGCTAGCGACACCACCATGTCAACCACCATGAAGAGACATGCAGAGAAGATAAAAAGTCAGATATATAGATGTGTTGTCATTGCCAAGATAGAGTGAGCAGCAACAAAAAGTGAAGTAAACAAAGTTACTATTACCCTTTCAGAGTTTGTGGTAGGAACAAAAAAGTACTGACAGCCACCTGGTTTAAACTCCTGCGTTTATTAACACGATGCAGATTTCCACGGTTACAGAGTGTATCCTTCCCAAATTTTAGTTTAACGAAAAGACATTTTTTACTAAATGCATTTACCATCTTTATACTTATTGTTAGCAATTGTGCATTGATACAATTTGTTCTACTTGGAGGATTTTTTTTTTTTTTTTGCCCAATCAAACCACAAAATGGCTCCAGCTGCTCATCATTTCACACTGTTTATACAAACTAGACAGACAAGATGCTGAAAAATAACCCTCCCATATTACTACTGTATCTACTCTTGTACTTTGTTTTAATTCCAGTTGAACCATGAGCACATGGAGCCCCCTGCAGAGGACTTTTACTGCCTTGACATATGTCAGTTAAAATGCTTTGCACAAATATACCTACTGTAAGTGTACAAAGACATACTACATATACATCACTTTGGCTCCACCTCTATCCCAGTGATACTAGAGTATCACTGGGAGCATGAGAGGTACAGAGGGAATGATGAGCACATTGTCATTATATCACAATTACAAGAAAGACACAGATATGTGCAGACCTTTGTTCATGCTTCTATGAATTTGCAAATAGCAGTGTGTCTGGAAAGATGCATGCATGTTGCCTTGTGTGCACAGATGTTGATATACACTGCATGCATGTGTGCATGTGTGTATGCAGGCAAAGAGAGAGCCCTTAGCTGGTCTAAGGGGTTCAGGGCTCTCTTGCTCCAGCACATCTGGGCTTTATATCAGGCCTTTAATTAATCCTGAGTGAAGGCCAGGCAGTGACAGGCTGACTGGGCAGGCTCCAGTCCAGGACAAGACCTGATTTATTACAACTGAGCTCCAACCAGCATTGATTTATTTCAGACTGAAGAAAGGGGAGAGCTGAGGGGGTGTGTTTAAGGGGACTGGTGGGGGCGGACACAGAAACAGCACTGTTGGACTCGAAAGGGAGAGACACTAATTTTAAAAGCGAGCAAAAAAGGTGTGCAAAGGTGAGTAAAGTATGGGTAGGCGGAGGCTATAAGATGCGTCGTTTTAGAGTCAAGGGTCGCCGTTGGGTGTTTTCACTGTTGGTGAGCCATCAAGCAGTGAAAAGGGAGAGAGAGAGAGAGAGAGAGAGAGAGAGAGAGAGAGCAGAGGATGATGAATGTAATGAAGGAAGAGGGAGAGATTAAGAAAGTTGAAAACCTCTCTCCATCAGGTGGGTTATGTTCCCTCCCAGGCATGTCCTGTCAGTCAGAGTGACTCCTCTTGCCTTATCTCCTCACAGAGGGGGACTGTAAATCTTCCTCTGCTCATTTGACTTAATCATGACAGTCATCTGAACTCAGCAAAACAGAGGAAAGAAACATCCCTCCCCCTAGCTCTCTTGCCCCTGGCCTCTTTGCTGGACAGCATTAGGAGTATGTAAAAAGGATGTTCTTTTTATTATCTAACACATGCATCAATTAGCCACAAGTGAGCAGCAGTGTTGTGGAATTTGATCACTGTGTGTTTGTGTTTGCCTGTGACTGAGGTTATAGCATGGACTGAGGCACTCTCGTGACATGTGGAAAAGATACCTTAGTGTTGCCGGGTTTTTATGAGCCCCTGTTGCTGTGTGCATCAGCATGCTTCCTTCTGATAAGAACTTTATTACAGTCAACCTTTACACCATCAGACTGTTGAGAACTGGGAAGTCCTTGCTTAGATGTGTGTGTGTCTGTGTGCCTGTGTGCGTGCATGCGTGCGTGCGTGTGTAAGTGAGTGTGTATGTGTGCTTGGTTGTGTGTGTACTCCCCATGAAGGAAGACTTATATTGCTGTTGTTTATTTGTAAATATTATTGGACTGTAAAGCATTAAATTAGTAATCCCACTGAACCTTTTGTCATGTAAAAACAAATGAAAATTAAAAATTTCATCAGTGTGGTATTAAATGCACATTCATTGTGACGCTGGCTTTAAAAACCCTGAATCGTCCATTGTAAAAGATTATGTTTTTGAATCAGTTACTGCCATTGACCATCTCTTGACTACTACCAGTAAATGGCTTTGGAGTTCTGCAGTAGTTAACAGGCCTTTTTAGCAATATCGTCTAGACATCAATTCTTAAAATACCTTGAAGCATAAGGACAAATCACTGTTTGTACAGGGCTCCACCCCCGCACGCACTCTTGCTTATTCTAACATTTGCATTTGCCCTTCTTTGCAATGACTAAAGTGGAAATCTTATCATTTATTCAGGTTAGTTACTGTATCTGAAGAATTAGTTGGTTATTTATAGCTGGACTTGCATTGAAATTGAAATTCAGTTGTCGGCATCACTTTTCAGGCCAGTAATCGAATGTTATCATCTTCTTAACAAGACAAATCGAAAGTGTAACACATGAGGTAAAGACTAATTTTTCTGAGTTAATATTTATGGTATTAATACTATCATATATATGATAGTATATATGACCACAGTTGTGGAAGCTAATGGGGTTTCTTATAAATAAACAAATAAACAGATAAACAAATACTATCTTATATATGATAATATATATCATGTATGATATACTATCACATTTAAACAAAAAAAAAGTTAAGCTAATGATTGGGAAACGATCATAACTTGAGTTAAATGTGGCCTTTACATTTGCTAATTTACTGTGATATTTACTTAGAGTTTATCGGCACTTTTAAGTGATCAACTACGGGACCGCTAATTGCCGTCTACATAATCCATGTTGTTCTGTTTTTAACTGATTCCACTGACAAATGTGCGGCTGATCATAGCTGATAGTGGCCATTCAGTAGGTTAATGAGATTCAAGATAATAGCTATTATTACTATGGTTATTAGTTATTACACACCCATTTATAATATATGTATTGATTTATTATGTAAATTTTTAGTAGATAAAAATTCTTAGTGGTAGTCAGATAGAGCAAGGGGATAACAACTGGCAGCTTTAAAAGAAAGAAAAAACAATCAAGAACAAAACAAATAGTACTGTAAGCATTTTGCTTTTGTGGTTTAACTTCTGTATTTTGTTTATACTGTTGAGTTTTTTGTAAACTAAAACTGACCTACTTTTTCAAGAGACACAGTGTCACATTTAATCTTTTTTTCTTTCATGATTGCCAGCTGGCCAGACATTAGTTGGTGAATGAACTAAGGATTTATGGGAAACAGGAAATACCCTCACTAGAGAGAACAGGCATGTCACTGCTTACATCTTTCAGTTTCTACAGCATTGCTAAGATAAAGTGATAATGCTTGACTGGGTAAGAATATAAGGAGATCACAATTAAAAGATGAAGTATGACCCAGTGACCACAACCTGAATTGTTTTGTGATACATTTTGTGTAGTAGCCAACAGTATCCATGCTGTCATAAGTCTTTAAACACTTCCCAGTAGCCAGAAAAAAAAATAGTTTTAAGATTTTGCCAAGAGTCCAATGAGGCTGGTCTGTTTGTGAGGTCGAGGCTGGGGCGTTTGAGTACCGCAGACTCATATCTGCCTCCCCTATCCCTTTCCTTCACAGAGGCCAGAGACGGCCACTTTCAGTGCACCCATGGGGAATGGAGAATTCAGCTTGGCAACCGCTAAGAACATATTTTAAGCAAGATCTTTTTTTAATTGCCATTTAATTGCTAATATTACAAGGAATTTGCTTTAAAATAGAAAAGGCTAAAGAAAAAAATGTTTTTTAAATTATCTGTTTGTTTTACAGTTTGTTCTGTTTCTTAGCTATTGTTTGGATTGTGGCAGTTTGCAATAAAAAAAGTTGGGGTACAATGGATGCTTGTAGCACACTGATACTTAAGGAATCCTTTGGGGGCTTTTTTAGGGATCTATTTTAAAGAAACTCATTAAAGTGTATCTTGACACCGTAGCTGTTTTGAAGAAAATAATGTGAGACTACTTGCTCTGAAAAACCATTAGTCCATTATTTATAAAACCGAATGTTTGTAAACCCTTGTGACTATCTTAGCGAGCCTTAGAATTTCTCTGCATAGTTAAGGGATGTATTTGTGTTTCTGCAGTGGGAGGAATTCCTGCAATACACAGTTTGTACAGTGGTGCCATTTTATTGCAAAACATACGTAAAAGCTATAATACACAAAGCATACAGAAAGAATCAAACCACATGATACTAACAGTGCGAGCAACAAACGGTATTATAATAAGCATGAGCAGAAATAAAATAACTGAAATCTTCTGCTTGTGTAGTGTGTAAACTTTGAAAGGTTAGTTGTGTTTCACACTGGAAGTTGTGCACTCACTAGAAAGGAAAATCCAATGTGACCAAAAATGTAATTCTAGCTAGCTTTGCAAATTTTTTCTGTGTTCACCCTCTCAATACAGAAAAAGTTAATTTGTTTAATTTTTTCTCAAATGACGAGAGAAGTCAACATCCATGAACACCACAGGACACAAGAGCTATTCAATTTCAGTACGTGGTCTGATGCTGTTAGCTAGCATTAGCTTTGCGTTCTCCACACTCTGTGTATCCTTCACCTTCTAGTGACTAAAAATGTTTTTGTGTATGTTATACACCATCATATACCATGGTCAGGAGGCCTGGGAGCTTGAGGGTCCTGTGCAGTATCTTAGCTGTTCCTGCACTCTTCTGGACAGAGCTCTCCAATGTTGTACCTGAGATCTGCTGGAGCCACTCGCCTATCTTTGTAGTCACCGCACCTAGTGCTCTGAATACCGCTGGGACCCCTGTTACCTTCACCCTCCACATCTTCTCTGAGCCCTTGGTATTTCTCAGGCTTCTCGTGTTCCTTCTTCCTGATGTTGCTGTCATTCGGAACCGCTACATCTATCACTACCGCCATCTTCTTCTGTTTGTCTACCACCACTATGGGTCTGTCCCAAAACCTCGGCCGCAGCCTAAGTGGTCAGCCGGGTCCCACGTATACCGCGTCGGCTGGAAGTGCGAGGCTTGAGAAATGGATACACCAGACCCATCCTACAAATTCGGGGAAATGTAGGCCGCATTTGTCGGCCGCATTTGTAGGAGTCTACGAATTGGGACAGCCTACGTAGCATCGCTGTGACATAATCGGCCTACAAATGCGGCCCACGTAGGCTGCAGCTGAGGTTTTGGAACAGACCTTATGTCCGGTTGGTTGGCCACCACCATTTTGTCCATCTGTATCTGGAGGTCCGACAGGATAGTAGCTTGGCCATTCTCCACCATCTTTGGGTGGCATCTTCAGGACAGATGTTTCTGTATACCATATACAGAAAGCATCTATATATTCGTTGCTTACACTATTTAGAATGTCTGTTAGCATCATGTCATATAAGTAACCATTATGTGTGCATTTACAACCATAACACTGCATAGCATCTAGAGCACTTCTATTTTAAACAACATAAAGAAGTCAGTTAGAGGTCGAGTCTTTTACTTTTACTCAGTAATATGCTAGCTAAATGATCAATTATCTTCAGAACATATTTTTTAAACAGCAAAATTATATAAGAAGTCTGCTTTTTATTTCAATGTGTAAAATAATAGACTTGTATGACTTCACAATTAGTGTGAATCACTGACAGTGTAAACCATGAGCGTACAGTAGCTTTCGGGTCTGAAAAGTAAAGCCAACGTAGAAATACTTTAAACCTGCATTCTTTCTAGTCACCACCTGGGGGCGATAGTTGTGACTGCAAAAAGGCTTAAAAAGTATAGAAGATTTGACTGCCACAAACACTTTCCTGCTGAGCTTATGTCCTCAGTCAATCCCTTTTTTGGTTCATGTTGAATAAAATATTTGCTCCATTTTGTAAATCTTCATCATACATCATCATACTATATGAAGAAGGATTAGCTGGCTTATGCTCGTTAGCCATTGACCATTTTCACAGTCAGAAACGCCCCTTTGTTGTTACATCTTCGAAAAAAGGAAAATTATGATGACAAAATGCTCAATGCCCTCTCTAAAATGGGACTTCACTAACCAATGACTGAAATCACAGTAGTTATGTCTTTTACACTGTCTATTGTGTGACCATAGAAAGCTGTCAGACGTAAGATCAGTGGGAGATCAGTGGGAACTAAATGGGAGTTTTAGAATTTGCATTTAAATAAACATCAAAAATCTGATCAATCACTGACAAAATGACTGATGAGAAAAAAAAGTAAAATCACTGACATACACCACTAACCTTATTATCATTGTCACCACCATCTTCATCATCTACATTGCTGTTGTCATCACCAACATCACCCCTACCACCCCTGTAACTATGCCCGCTGTCATCGCCGTTGTCCACTCATTGTATCGGGTCCCAAATTTGGCAACAGGCTACACAAATAGTCGGTTTGTTCGTCTCAATATAACAGATCATATTTCTATTTAGGTAATATTCACATGCTTGAGATTTGTGTAAATCACATTTTAAAACTATATACATCTCATTATAGCACTGAAACTCTAATTCAGCAAAGTGCACTTGAGAATATTCAGACCTCATTTGTGGTGTAAACATGTCTTTACTTATCCATATTAACTCTGTGGCTCAGATTACCCTTTCTTCCCTGACGTCCCTCAACAGCACATTTAAAGAAACCAACCCCAGTATCCCAAAGCAACTAGTGGCCCTACAATATTTTCTCTTAATTAGATGTGTTTTAAGTCATTACAGTCTATTTCATTCTGTGCTCATGTTACAGCAGTTAAGCTTTTTCTTGTGAACGTTATAAGTGAAGTACGCTTGGCCAGCCTACTTGACGTCTAGTGAAGCCCAAGGCCACAAGCAGCGAGACCTGTCCATCAGTGGCAATTATTAGGGGGGACCACCGGTGAACCAGGGCCATTTGGTGAATGCTAATAACAATGTGCATGGGAGAGCCAAGGGACAGGAAGTGCAGCCAGACAAGCTGGTGCTGAGAAAGGCACTTTTTTGAGAAGGAGGCCTCCTTGGAAAAAAACAGTGACAAGGCCTATTTCAGCCCAAATCACTCTCATGGCTTACTTCCAGATGACAACAGATCACTTGACACTTTTGCTCAAAAACTAAAATTGCATATACAATAGTGATAGGGGAGAATGTGAATCCTGTGAAAGTAGCCACAGTATTATACAAAAAAAGTTAATAGAATTTCTTTTAAATGAAGAACTTAAATTTCGAAAGATTTCATTTGTCTTCCTCTCCTGTAATCCAGGTGCTGGGTTGAAACCAAAGCTCATTTGACAGTGATTTGGGACCCCACGTGTTTAACTGCCCATCAACATGGGAGGCTCGCGCTTTACAGCCCGGGTTTTACTGGGCGACAGCTTAAACGTAGCTCATGTTTCACACAGGCGTTTTTCACTGTTCTGCCTCACCCTTCTCCCCACTGGAGTGTGGATAAACGAGGCATTGACACTTTAAGCAATCTTCATCTAAAAAACCAGATTAAGCAGACGATTTCGACATACATGACGAAATCAACAAACTGCACAAAGAAACATCTGAATCTCATTATTCCCCATTTGTTTACACAGTTTTTGCAGTTTGAAAACATAACCCGCAAAACGAAACCTCTATGAACTCACCGTAGCGTTTCTAGGGGACATCCATGGTGAATTCTAAATCATGTAAAAGGATAAATTCCAGGAAAAAGTCATTCTCATATTCAAAGACATATGAATAGAGTGGTTTTGCACCTTGTGCAAAATTTGGAGGTCACATATGTCCAAGCTATAAAAATATATTTTCAGCCTATACCAGCCTATAAATATCAGTACGTTGCAGGATCATTTAACAGTTTATTTCCTGTGATATGTCTATGTGAAAACAAGGAAAGCCAGCAAAGTCATTAGTGGCTCTGACATCAGACTTGTGTGAGGCCTGGAACAACTCCTTATCTGGTTAAATGGACCAACGGCTGAGACAGATTTACTGTTCAGCATAAAGGCAGCCCTGAAAAAGGAGACATTAGACCGGTGTTTTTCAATCACTTTGAGCACTGTAATTGCACAGAAGGGAATGCGGAGCAAAACGATACTCTGAACTTTTGAGGGAGTCACAGTTTAGGTATTCCCAAGCTGTCATTTCAAACAAAGGTGCATTCATCTCTTGTATATGTGACACGGCAGCATACAGCGCATTTATTGACTGTAAATATCAAATATTGGTGTGGAATTTCCATTACGAAAGATAATAAAAAATCTGCATTGTGAATAATCATAATGTTTTATTTTTTTATACTTGGTCACTAAGAAACAGTTCTGGATTATAGGTATGGCTGAAACAGTTTGTTATATCTGGGGAGCTCATTGGCTTGATGTCAAGTCTGCTATGAGAGACTCAGGAAAGATGAAATGAAATGATGCTTAGCTGGATGAAGCTCCAAATCCGCAGCTATAACACTGACCACTAAGACCATCCGCCATAAAAACAGGCGCAGCTTTTTATTTACCATGAAACCTATGAGGCAGAGATGCCGAAACTAACAAAAACAAATCAGGAGTTTTACTCTATTTTTATAAACAGCAGAACTACAGTATAAACACTGGACAGAGATGCAGGAGCTGTGTCATTATCTGGGCCAGTAGTGCATTGCCTTATAGGGTTTAGCATATATTTCTGACATGTGTGTTTACTTAACACAACAACAATACTTTGTTTTAAGTATCCTTGGAGCCATTTGTTGTAAAGGAGGGAAACATTTTTCATATTTTTGAAAGACAATGAAGCTCTATGATTTAGAGGAATTAGCTATTTCAACTTTCAGAGAACTGTCAAAATATCAATTTATCAAAATAAATACAGTAAATAAAAATGTGCAAAGAGCAATGAAACGCTCCTAAATAAATCATCTTTATTTCTGTCATGGTCAAGCTGTGACATAAAATGTCAATTTGTCGGACTGTTTTTTTTGTTTGTTTGTTTTATGTGAACCATTACTATCTGAAACAAAAATGGGTCCATTCTGGGAATTTTGGAGTTGTTTCTGAGGATCTCAGCAGTTTTGAACTCCCTCTTGGCAGAACTTCATAAGAGGACTCATGCAGCTCAAATATTTCAGCTTCAAATGATCTAGAAAAACACATTCCCACTGGGTGCTTAAAAGTGGGCATGTACAATGTGTGCACTTGTAAGGATGGGGTTGTGTGAATGTGTATGTTTATGAGCAGGTCAGTGTAAGACTTTATTTGTCTATAACTCGTGATTGCAGTGACTCAGAATGCTTCAGATCCTGCCGATTTCAGATACTCTTCCAAAAGATTTATCTCTAATACTGTGATTATTTTTGTGATTAAATGAACCCAAACAAACTCTCCTCCTGCAGATGATAATGAAAATGCACCGAAAGGAATTAAATCACTGACAAAGAGATTAAAAAGCCATTGCAGCCACTCAGTAACTTTTCCTGGGACCAGTCATGAGAGAAAGTCCAGAAGCCTCATCATGAAAGTTAAAGTTACACGTTCTAATTTCCATGTTCCTCATCCAACTGCACAACATGTATTTATTAGGTAAGTATCAGTGTTTGGGATCATGGCCAAAGAAAATGAAATGGAATTTCAGTTATCAAAAGAAAATGTACAAAGTTGAACGAATGGCTTCGTGAGGCATTTGTTGGGTGGTTAGTAAATCAGAGACTATTGCTATAGTTCTGCAAGACCACCCTGGTTTTCAAGCTCCTGGAAGCCTACCCACAGGCCAGAAAACAAGAAGCCGCTCAACTGCTGACCTTCCCTTTTCTTACTCAAACAGAAATTTAAAAAAGCAAAGTCCATCGGCAGCCTCAAACCAGAAAATCTCGATCACATACATGGTCAAGCGAAGATGTTGATAAGACTAGATCTAATGCGTCACAATTATTTTTAAATAATTATTCAAATTAAGGTATTTTTTCATCTTGTGGACACAGAAAAACCTTTTCATTAGATCTTTACGCTGTGACTGTCCTTATTACGATTATCATTTCAGCTAAAAAAAAAAAAAGTAATAATTTAAACTACTTCAGAACTAGTCATTGTCACGTAGTATTATTGGTTTGATTATTGCTGGATTTTAAACATTTCTCTTCATAATTATGGTCAGAAGACATTTATTTTAATGGAATGTTGTAAAGCAATTCCATGTAAAAGAAAAAAAATTAGCTCCTGTGTATATATACTACTCTTTATTTTATTTAATAGTAATATGTTAAATATGCATTACAAGCATTACAAGATCCACTAGAATACATGCAGAATGAATATTTTCACGTATTCCTGTGTATTCAGTATTACCTCCACAACGTTTCCAGTTAAAACTAAAACCTTTTACATCTCCAATACATACATACAGTATGTTATTTTTATATGGGATAAGCATTAATATTTACATTTTGAGGTACACAAAAATACATAAATAACATTCCTTCACAGTTTTATTCTTCAGATAAAGAATAGAAAAATTGTGTTTATTAGTTTTTCCCTTTTTCCTGCTTTTTATGTCCTCACAGCTGTGTGGATAATATTTTTTAATAGTGCATACTCATCATAATGGTCTTGCTATTGCTTATAAAACCAAATTTACTGCATGCATATGCGTGTATATACTGTGTATATCAATTTTGATGCCGTTTCATGAATGTGAATGTACCTAAAGGTACTCAACAGTGAGCTCTGTGGGAATAAATAAAATGTTATGCTTGGTTATTTTGATCATAGATATTACAGGGAGAGCAGACACACTTTACTTTTTTACTTTCACACTTTATTTATTTACTTTTGTTACACTGGTGGAGCCCACACTTTCTTTAATGTCAGCCACACATAAATATGTTTAATCTCTCATGATTCTCATGTAAATGTATGCTGGAAAAAAACACATAAGATTACACATAAAATACTCATAAAATGTCATATTGAAGCACTCTTTCTTTGGAAAGTGAAAGTCAAGCAAAAGACCTGTATGTGTTTTCCTAATAATTGTTTGTAAACATACAACCAGGGTGATTCTGATTATTTTGGTAGACAGTTATTGAATGCAACTTACTTAAATGTAAATGTAAACGAAACAAAAATTGCATAATATAGTTATGAATTATTCAAGAACTGAATATGTTTCCTTAATGGTGAGGAAATTAATATATGAATACATACAATAAAAAGATAAACAAACATACACGCAGAGAAGCAAAACAATACAAGGTAGAAAATATTGCACATGTCAGCGCTTACAGTGGCAAACATCCAATCAGATTAGTAATATATTTTAAAAAATTAGACGCACTATAGCAACAGTGTTTCTTATAATGAATTTCACATATATTTTCTAACGTAATCTGGGTAGTTGTTGTTTCTGTTTATCATTCCAATCATGTATCACTGCACATCTTTATATACAGCTAATATTAGGCTATAAATGATTCAGTGATAAGTGAAATGTTTTGCTCTTTCTTGGCTGATGCTGGTGTTAATTTGTTTGCCTCAGCAGGTGGCAATTATCATGGCCTAATGAACAAGGCAATTAACACTTACAAATACAACCTGCCTCAACAGTTGGCCATTATTGTTTGTTCTAGTTTTGCATTGCTTTCTCGAAAAACGGTCGGATTCATGTAATGCAAACATAGAGCAAAAACTTGTATTTTGCTAACCCAAAGCTCCTATAGTGTCCAGGTGCGGCAATAAAAACACAGGTGAGAAGAACTGGGGGAGCTCAGTAAATTACTGAAAAAATGAACTTTACTGTGTTATATTATGTTAAACCTCTTGAGTTGTGATTGAATGTGCCAGCCATTGCTGACCACCTCCCATGGGCAAAAGTGGTAAACAGGCCCTGTGCAAAAACTGAGAGGATGAAGTAATTTCCTACTCATGTGGGCTATAAAATCTGGCAACTGTGTGGCACTGTACCTCCCCAGCATTTCTGGAGACAATGATGTCATTGCTGTTACCTCAGCCCTACAGACTAAGTGCTGTAAAGTACTGGTGAGGCCACAGGCAGGTGACTCTTAGCATCAGTAGTGGCCCCAGCTGGGCTGTAATAATATCCTGATTTTTCATGAATACCGTCCCTCAAGCCTAGTATTTCACAAATTTGAGACAATTATGTGCTTAAAGTTAAGGTTGAGCAGCACTGAGACTTTTAATCATGTTGTCACACATTCTGTTTGTCTAGTCATAGCTCATAAGAAACTTTAGTACATTTTTAATATTAATCTGGATAAAACTGAATCTAGCATTTTTGCTGGAAAATGTTTCGACCCACCCAGTACAGGAAACAAAAAAATCAAAATTAGTTTACAAATATGTTGTCACCAGGCTTTTTTGTCTACATTCTCACATTTTGAAACGTTACATGTTTACCTTTCATAATTTGAATCATCTTTATTTATCAATTCATTGTAACTTTAAAAAAAATATGTTAACAAATTGCCTGGTAACAATGAAAACATTTTTTGGCCCAAGTTGTTCTAGCTAACTTCTTTACATCAGAACATTTTTAATAGTGCTGAAAAATAATAACAATGTTATTATTATTATTATTATTATTATTATTATTATTATTATTATTATTATTATTATTGTTGTTGTTGTTGTTGTTGTTGTTGTTGTTGTTGTTATTATTATTATTATACGATATTTCACAAAAGTCTGTCTGTCTTTATGTTTGTTTTAGAAACTATGACTTTATCATGAAAGCTAGAAATGAAGATTACCCAGCATGAGGGTAACATGGCCTGTTTTAACATTTATGCACCTTATAACACCTTAAGAAAGCTCCACATCAAGTTTGCAGCATGTAAACAGAAAAATGTCAGTTATGCATAATCTATTAAAAATCAGTCAGGTTGTCTTTAGCCACCTATACCTACAAGCACCACAATATCATATACAGCAAGAAAAAAAATCAAATAATTCTGTAGTAGTAATAATAACAATAAACTAGCTTATATACCTGATAATTATTATCATTGTCTGTTCTCAGTTTCTCATACTGAGAGAGTCGGCCAGTTCACCCAAATTATCTGAAACATTAAGTGGCAGGCAATTTCTATCAAGCTGCAGAAACATTTCTTTCACCTATCATTTCATAGTTCCTAATCATAATTCAGGGTTAGGGTTAAATCACCTAAATAGAGTGATTCAGGAAATTTTGGCTAAAATGTTTTTGTTTCTTTTTTTTTCTTTTTTTTTACCTCACTTTGGATTTTGTTGAAGATATTTTGACATTTTCTCAGATCTTAGCAACTGCATTAGTGAATTACATTAGTAAAATTACAAACAATCAAGATGATGCCTTGAGTTGCGATAAAATAGAATTGTTCTTAAAAGGCTAATGAATTAGAGAAACAAGCTGTGTATCAGTCAAACTGGAGTTTGATTACTTTAACCAATCTTCATTTCTATGTAGTGATGTTAGTAATGCTCTTCTCTGCCATGCATGCACAGGCGTGACACCTTTCAAAATCCCTTACTGAGCTGAGTTATCAGGTTGTGCCCCATCCAGAATGGTCTGTTACAGTCATTATTTACAATGGCTCCACTCTGCTTGAAGGGTGCAAAGTGCTTCTAATAAACGGTTTAGGGTTTCCTCATCTCCCCGCTGCTTGCCAGCCCCTTTACAAAAGTCCATCAGACTACTGACAGTAAATGGGAGAGCTGAACCCTTTCCAAAGCAAAAGCTGTGGAGTAGGTGGTGGTGGTGGTGGTGCTGGTGGGGAGGCAAGTAAGTAACTGCTCTATGAAGCAGATGCATGTTAGTCAAATGAAACAGACAGACTGACATAGAGTATAAATAACATGCAAGCCATTGCATCCATAACTGAAACCAGAGAACGTTAGGCCTTGTTGAAAGAGCTCTTATGTGGAGACAAGCCAGGCGATAATATTTCACAGGTAAAAAGATGTCCACCTCATGATAACACCTTCTAGCAGAGAGGATGAGAAGGGGTTGAGTGAGAGGTCCCAGACCCTTGGTGAAACATCCCCCACCTCGCCACTCACGGCTGAGAGGAGATACCACAGAAGTAGGGAGTCTGTTATTCTCGTGGCTGCCTGGTTCATCAGCAGATTCTTACTTACGCCCAGAAATTCCTCAAAATGCTTAAACTGTGACTGTAATGTCACTTAAGGTCAGATTTAATTAGTAAGGTTATCACTGATGCAAATAAAGTCAAAGAGAGATAATTGACTTTTAAAGTGGAAATGTTATCCTCACCAGGCTCATCACTATACTGTAGCTTGACACGCCTCTTGTCACAGCACTGTTAGTGCTGCATTTAGCCAACAAAGAGTATGAAACCTAATCACTCCTCCGGGGTATCTCTTCAAAACATTAGCAGGTTATGGAATGAGAGAGTTTAATATTTGATAGCACTGGCCTTTCCAGTCTTTTCTGAGCTTATTTTTCTACACAATGGCCACAATTTCCATTTTGGTGCTTCCCTAGACCAACGCCATGGTTTCTCTCTCTACACACACTGTAATAAAAAAAAATGTTTTCAAACTTATCTAAAGCAATATATTCATCTTAATAAATGGCATGGATATTGCAAATTAAATAAAATTTTAATGCTTTAATTTGTGAATTTTGCAGCAAGTTTTTGTTGAGATCATCTTCTTAAACATCGTGCTTCTTGACATTTACAGGCAGATTTAATGTTTAACTATGTGCTCAAGTTTTGCGCGTCTAAAATTAACACTTATTTGTGAGCATATTTACCTGCACTACTTGTAAGATAAAAATGTTTTTTTCATTAGTATACCACATTTCTAATGTCACCCTGTTTCTAACTCAGTACCAAAAAAAACCCTAAATGTTTTCTTCTGTGTAAATGGATGTGAGGTTAGTAGTTTCTTAAGGTTGTAGATTTGTGATTTAGTGCTGTCTTAAACAAAGCAATGAAATTATCTAGTAGATCTGGTAGGGGAGGTAACATGTGGGGTGGAAAGTTTCATCTTAAATGAGTGAGATTTCCAGCCGTCCTCCCTACTGCCCTCTGAGAAATGGAGAGGGACAAAGATGCCTATCTGGCACTAATCTTCTGCATCTCTCTGGTCAGTGAACTGTAGTCCACTGGCTTAGAAGAAATGAGTGAACACAGAAAGAAGACATCGAGGTAGAGAATGTGATAATAATGAGGTAATTGTTATTCATGGTGTCTCTTTCACTGCTATTATATTCTCATGTAAGTTTGAAAATTAAGCCAAATGATTATGCTGTGTAAAAACAGCAGTGATTAAAGTTCTTTATCAGATACTTCTACGTGTTTTCCAATATGGACAGGTTAAGATAAGAAAATAAAAGCATGCTATGATTTTGCTTAAAAGTGGGTACAGACACTTTTACGAGTGAAACATCAAACGTTATAGCAGATGCACGTTTTCGGTTAGAAAAATGGCAACAAAAAAAAGTGCAACCTAAATCAAACGCTATAATTGTTATTAGTGTTTACTCACCAAGATGACAGAAAGTGGAAGTAACTGAAACATTTCTGCAAAAAATCTGAGATTTGTAGAATCTTCTTCCCTAAAACGAAACCACAGAAGAAGTTTTTTAAGTTCTGTGACAACTGGTTAAAAACAATAAAGCGATTGACCAAAACAAAAAGGATGTAGATTCATGAAAAGAGGGCAGTGCCATAGCTGTCTGAATTCACTCCTTCATTGCACATGTAAAATTCCAAACTGATCATTTTTGCATCCCTAAAGTGTGACACTGCTGTAGGATTGAGGGTTTAGCGGTGTATATCTCACTCAGACTAATTCACTTTAATTCTCTCACCATTGTGCTGCTGTTTATATTTATGTGTCTTTTGTCATTATTGTATTTTATTAAAAGCCCTTCAATCATTGCTAGGTATGTAAAACCATGGAAGCAAGGTCCTCTGACCAACAAAACCCATAGTTTAAAATAAACTATGCTTTGTGATATGTTCAAGTGCTTTTATACTACATAGCTGCTTTATAACCTCATGAGGCTGAAAAGTTACTTCTTTCTGTGTATTACTGTATCTAAATAGAAAAAAATTAAAACAGAAAGCAGTGACTTTAAGTAGCATTCTTGAATTTTAATTAAATGTTAGAAAAATATTATTAGGAAAATGCAAAGCTGCTTTTTCAATTTAGTGTGTGCTGAGATTGTGAAAGAGGAGGTGCTGAAATACCAGAAAAAAAGAAAAAAGTCCACTCGTCAGCCTTCGTACGGATAATAAAGTACAGCGCTGCTCTTTCTATTCTGCACTTTATTGCCACCCCGTTTGCCGAGTTCACGTCTCCATCTTGCACCTCTCAGTCCTTAAAGGAATGTGTAAATATGACTGATAAAGGAGAAGGTGAGCAGAGCAAGTAGAGGAGGGAGAGCTTAAACTGCTCCTTGTAATAAGCAGAGCTGTAAAACTGTGTCAGAGAAATGTTGCCTCGTCGTTCTTCTTCTCTCCCCTCCCTTTATTCTTTATGGGTCTGTAACCGCATTTGTTACTCGTTTGATGGGCTGGGGGAGCCGTCCGGGCCCTGGAGTACAAGATATTATTCTTCACTCGCCCCCTCGCCCCTCAGCCCTCCCGAAATAACAGCCTTCAGCCTACTGTTTAAAGTCTCTCACCAGAGGGAGCGAGGGGAGGAAAACAGGAGAAGTGAGAGGAGGGGTGCGAGGAGAGGAGCAGAGAGAGGCTGAAAGATGTCTCCATAGCTCTCCTCTGAGGAGATCAAAGTGGACTATTCCTTCAACCCTGTGGCACCATAATGGTTTCGTGGAGTCAGAGTGAGAGCCCTCGCTGCTCAAGATGTTGTAACATGGATGATTAGTGACAGTGTAATACTTTGAACATTCTCTGTACAAAGGGAGAACCCAGCTGAGAAAGAGGCTTTAAACTTTTCTGGCTGGGGGAGCGGGTGGATATGGGGGTTCCTTGGCCACCAGAGAGCATTAAGGACTGAGATGTAAAAAGATATCACATTCATTTTTTTCCCCCCTTTTTTATATGCGTCATGGGAATAAAGGACAACAAATAGAATGTGGGAGGCAGCGTGCATGCCTGTCATACTTTCCCTTATTAGAAAAGGGAAGTCTGGGACATGTTTTTCAATGTCTCACTGACACATTTAAACAGAGAAGTGCAGTTATTTGATACACACACTTTACCCATTTAACATAATATTCAAGGGGATGTTGTTGATGGACATTTAGCCAGTTAATCTGTAATTAAAATAGTTTGCTGAGAGTAAGTCTTCAGCGATAGTGAGTAGTGTAGAGGGTTCTGGAAGCCTGAGTTGAGCTGCTTTTACACATATGTAGATCGCGTACAAGGTTGGTTAAGGTAAGCCAAATGCGGGACTCTAGTGAAAACTACTTTAATAAAAAAGTGAATATAGCTGAAGAGTGTGTCACATTTTTTTGACAAATCCATGGGAATAGTATATCTTTAAAAAAAAAAACATGTCTCTCAGAAAGAAAAAATATTTTGAAAAAGTCAGGTAACCAGATCCTCTTGTTGTTTCATCATCACTTGTTTGGAGTGTCAGCTAGTCATAAAAAGGGTAAAAAATAAATAAATAATGTCGTGTAAGGAAAAGAAAGTTTGCATTGCAGCAAAACAAATAAATACTCTGTCCTTAAAGCTGAATAAATTGTTATGTAGTGACAACAAATACAGTGGGAGACATGTTTATATGAAAAAAAAAAAAAAAAGGGCAATGCTGGCATGTGTTTAAAAGCATGCAGAAATCTGAGGGTTTTTCTGCTCCATATAAAAAGCTGGTACCTTAAAAGTTAATGAATCTGATGTACAAAATCAGAGCAACACCGAGAGCTCCTCAGTTCACCCGAATGTCAGTCAGACTGGTGCCTGCCTTGTGACTTTGTGCAGAGTCTTGTCAAAATCTCCAAATACCCATGATGTGACTAAGAGAACATGCTTCTTTTTTTTAATGATTACTCGCTGAGTGCCTTATATAGCAAAAACATCACAAGCTGCTCTTTTTAATTTATGAAGAAACAGTGTTGCTGTATATTGAACAGACAGTTCCAGAGAATTCAGTTATTGTTGGATTGTTTAAATACAGACCATCTAGCTCCGTTTGGTTTGTGAGTTCCAATTGTTTGATTTCTTTAAGTGGAAAAAGTTGGAAGCCAGTGACTCAATTGTAAAAAACCACTTGATTGCGCTGTAATATCTATGTACGACTACAGCTCCATTTCCTCTGTCAGTTCAGAGACGTGGAAGTGATTGTTTGTCTTTATTCCCTCTGTACTTTCTGTGCATGCTTCACTCAACAAAACTCTTACTTTCTACACTCTATCACCTGCGGGCAGCCTACTGACAGAATAACTCCAACACTACTTAAAGAAACTAAAGGAAGAAATTGCACAGATATTTGCATTCCACACAATTATGCAGCTACTTATGTGGCAGGAAAAGTGATTGTTCTGGACAGGGAGTTACTAAGAGGTCACTTACTGTATGTATTCCCAAAACAAACTGCACAAGTTTCCCCATTCTCACGTCTTGCTCAGTATCTTTTGGTTCGGAGAGATCATTCCAGTTCTGCTCTTATCGTGCAAGAACATGTGGCTCTTCATTAAAGCTGCTGTAGTTCATTATATTCAAAATGAAATGGGAGACGAAAGGGGGAGGTTAGCGATGAAAACACGGACAAGCAAACGTGGAAGTAAATGTGAAAATGTTTGGTGTATACTCATGCACCAAGAAAACAACACAATGATGAGAAAGACAATATAGCCTCGTGTATTACGTAATGCTGTGGAAAATCTCTCGATAACATAAAAATGCTCTGATGGGTCCCATACAAAAACACAACCAGTGTGTCAGTGGTGGAGACTGATACGGTCACTGCAATGCTTAACATACAGGCTATGTAATCCACTTATCTTAAGTGGGCTTTGCCTGCTTCACCTGCCCAGCTTTTAAGAAGAACAGGAAAGAGGGAGGAAAGGAATCGTTCACCTGGCCTCAGGCAGCCATGACAGAATGAACCTCTGCGCTCTTAGATCTATTATCACATGCTGGATCGCTTGACAGGTGGAGGTGTTTTGGTGGTCGCTTTATGGTTGCAAAGCGCAAAGCCGGATGTTGTGATATAGTCCTTTGCGTGATCCACAGTCACGTGTAATGCCTTGTGTATTGTGTGTGTCTGTGTATACGTGTGTGTGTGTGTGTCTGTGCGTGTACGTGTTTAAAACCAACGTCTGTGACCCTCCTCATTTAGTCTAAAAATACCGTAAATATTCCTCTCATAAATAAACAGGTTTAAAAAAAGACAAAAAAATGAGCCTTTTATGGCTCAGAATAAATGCGTCTCTTTCCGTGTGTCTTTCATGTTAGAGGAAGTGCAAAACAATCATATTGTTACATTGTTACATTTCCTTCTCTGGCTGTGAAAACCTCACATTGATCTTTATGAGGTCACAGACAGTCCTTGTGTGTTCTGTTAACGCCATATTTAGAAATAAGTAAACTTTTTGATAATTAACTTGAAACATCACACTTCACATGTGAAATTTCAAGAGTCGTTTTTAGGATCAAGTCTTGTTTTTTCAATCAGATTTTCAAATGATAAATTGCAATAAATTATATAACACTGTAAATAATGTTTTTGCTTTTTGTTTCTTTATTTTTGTTTGTTTGCTTTTTGTAAAGAATACATACAAACATTTTTGCAAAAGATCACTTCTATTGGTTAAAAAAATAATCATCTCAAACACACTTAGCATGCATAATAATGCAGTGCAAAAAAAATGAAACACAGAGAAAAAGCTGAAGTATGCAAAGTTACACAAGACCTGGACTGAAAATGTGTGTGATGGCTTGGGGCTGCATTTCACCCGGCGGTGTTGGGAATCTTGTCAAATTGATGGAATTATGAACACAGAAAAGTACAGACAAATTTTGAGCCACCACACAAACCATCTGGAAAGCATCTGATTGGCAGCAGCTTCATCTTTCAGCATGACAATGATCCCAAACACCATGACAATGCAGAAAAAGCATACCTGGTTTTGATAACATACAGCAGAACACTATCAGTGATGGACTGGTCTCCCCAGAGCTCAAACTTCAACATTATTAAAGCTGTGTGGGATGGTCTTGTCAAAGGCACAAAAGGCATCCAACATTCAAAGAGGAACTTTGACTTTGTCCTTTAAGAAACCTGGGAAATTATTCCTGAAGACCAAACTAGATCTAAACAACAGATATTGTTATTAATATAAAACCGGCATTATGTCTAGTTTGGAGTTTTTGTTGGTCTTACATTAATAAGATGTTCATAAACTCAGTACAGGTAAGTGCTAATGTAATCTTTAGGAGTTAAAAATACAACTACACCAAGCTTGGGTAATAGAAATTGTATGCCGACAGTAGCTGTTATTACAGCATCATGCGACCATTACTTCTGAGAAAAGACCTTATTCAAACAGCCAACTTTGTCAGGACAATCTGTGGGAATTTACTGTTTGATAAAACCAAGCGCTGTTATCATTTGTCTGTTCAGGACAGTCTGATCTGGTAATGCACTGCAGCCACTCAGTCGGGTGACTAAAGACACACACACGCAACCAAATAGAACAGGTTTTCTTTTTTTATTGTCTTGTAAAAATCACTGGCCTTTAAATGGCTGTGTGGCAGGATTGTGTAAAAACATATCTGAAAACCAGAGGGAGGAAGACTGACAAGAGCGAAAGAGACAGAGACAAAATATGAGAGCGAGGCACTGAGAAAGAGCCATAATTCATCAGAGTCAAAATGTTAAGTCATGTACTTAAACATGGCAGCAGAAGGTGAGTGATGTGCTGAGCTCAGATGGGGATAAGACAGAGGGCGGGGGGAATCCAGAATTATCTCTTAGCAGTCACCGGCTCACTCTCACTGTCAGGGTCAATCATCCTGGGGGAGAAAAACAGCATTCTTGTCCTGCAGCTGGGATTAATGAACTGACAAACTCTGTTAGAGGCACCTGCGAGTGGCAACCATAGATAACGGCACAAGAGAAATGAAGGTTAAATAATTCCCATCAGTGCAATTAGCAACTGGCCTTTTTGCATTGAGCACATTTTACGGCACAGAGATAATAAAGGAGCAAATGAAATTCCTCTGAACCGTCTCACTGATTCCCAAATCTAAGATACCGTGAAGAGTCCCTCCTTTTTGTCCTGTAATCCTGTGTGTGGTGTCTTCAGATGATTGCCTTCCACCTCCTCCCCCCACACTGTTGTAGAACCCAGCTGTTGCTGCTTCTGCTGGCCCATTTGGAGGTAATCAGGTACAGGCCAGAAGGCACACATCCTCTCCCTGATTAACACTTCTCAAATTCTAACACAGCTCCCCTCCTCTTTTTACATATTCAGTCACAGACCCCAGATCTGCACACCTTCTGGGAGATGAATAACCCCGTTGTTGACATGTAAAACAGCTCCACATCTTTGCGACCCAGCTGTGGACTCTCTTTTTACTCTGCTCCTTTGGAGAAAGAAAATAATGTGCCCTCCAAGCCGATCCCAGAACGCTATTACAACTGATGGGTTTTCATGCCATATTTGTTTATTTTACCAAGCCAGCGGTGGAAGTGTTCCCCTTTTTTGTAATCAGCTGAGTTTCTGAAAGGTTCCTGGCCTCGGGTTCTCTGTACCTGTACGGGAATCTGGACCATTCATACGCTCCATTACCCGGGCTGTCAGGCCCAACGAAGTGAAGGCACAACACACAGATTAAACACCGACTGCCTTTTACAAGACATTTGGTGGAGATATTTTTGTCTGGCAAGAATAGTTTCATGAGCTGGGGGTAGAAGTCCCTCGAAGGGAACGTTGTCCTGTCGAGTTTCCCCCTCTGATCTCAGAGTAAATGAGCCAGAATCTACAATGTTTCATTCTGAATATGAAAAGTTCAATTCGACGGTACCGCGTAGACCTTTTGATCATTGACGATGCTGCCTGAAGCAATGTGTAATCGAGTGTTCACCAGTTTGTTTGTATGCTGCACTCTACAGTTCTATTGTACAGATGGACATTTAAACAATAAAAGCTGATTATTGCAAACCGATAAATGTCCAAGTTTTAGCAAACTTTATAAATCCAGTTTTGCATATGGTTTAACACGAATCTCGCAGGTTTTTTTTTTTTTTTATTTAAGGTATTTTTGGTAAGAAAAAATGAATTTTATCATCAAATTCAGGGCTCTTGTTTGCAGGAAGAAGCACTTTACTACTTAGCTATAAAATATAAATTATCAACATCTTTGCTGCTTCAACAGCATCAAAGCCAATAGTCTGAGATTAACAAAGATAAGCACGTTTGTCGATAAATTTGTATGAATGTATAAATATTTATGAAGTAAATGATAAATTAGTTATATTAAATTCTAATTGTAAAAGCTATTGTAAACATTATGCTATAGATGTTTTTTTTTTAAGTCATATGTTTCAATATATGGCAGCGCCTTATTATCAAAGGTTTGCATGTCTTGTGTGATACCTTTATTACTCACAAAGTCTAAGTCGGATGTGATTTATTTATCGAGCCTGCGATGATCGCACAGTGTTTCTGTATTAGCGCGTGTTTGTGTTATTCGGATGCAGCCTACAGAAACTGGAGCTGGCTTTGTGGTTAAATAATCAGAGACTGCAGGGGTCTCTTCCCTCCTCGGCACAGGCTGTGAAGTTTACAACCTTTCCATCCTCCTTTTATTTATCAGTTATTTTCCTTTGATACATTGAACATGCCTGACCACATTTCCCTCCGGTGACACGCTTCTTTTCATTCAATCCCAAACATGGTCTTTTGTGGCATGGCACCCCACTGCCAAATCTACTTAGAAGTGTCTTTGAAGTCTTCTCCCCCCCCCCCTTTTCTTTGCTTTAGTAACCCTGGATCAAGGGTGGTGACATTTTTAACTTCATAGGTGTCTCACAAACTTACAGAGCAACTACTCTTCATGTGTCATCTTCATAGGTAGAAACCATGGACAATGAATACCTAATTTGAATATTTGTCCTGACTGTGTGGGACGCAGGCGAATGGCCAAATTAAACAGAAATGAACAGACTTTTCTGAAATCCTGTCAGCAGTATTTGATTACAGAAGGATTGTTTGGCCGTGGCTCTATTTCTAGTTTGGCATGGCATGAAAAGGAAGAGACCTAAATTCATCCCGGGCTGATTGGCAGATGCATCTGTTTGGCGCTTTTCGTTCTGGACAAAGTGACAGTCACTCTATCTGTCTTTTGTGTCTAACTGTCTCTCGGCTAAAGGGATTTTTCTTCATTGTTTATTTGGAGGGATTGATTTTTATTATAGTACGGTGTGAGAAAATGTTTGTGTACACAAGGTTTAGGTGTACAGTAAATGTTATTTTCAGGGCAAAAAATAATGGTTTTCCAGTTTTAAACATCAGCTGAACAAGTCTTGTCTCTTTTCTCAAAGACAGCTCCAGCCACTGGACACCAGGGAAGTTATTTCACAGCATGGTGACAGCATGCAGTAGAGGTTACTTACCAGCTCCAAAAGTGTAGCCACCTGGCAGAGATGAGCCCTCCCGAGAACATTTACAAACAATCTGTCTCTCTTCCTCGCTCTCTGTTGCTCTCCTTCTAAACCACCACACTCACTTCAAGTCTCAACTACGAAAGCGTCAAGTGATTGCCTCAGCTTATTTGAAATTTAAAAAAAATCAAGTGTAAAACTGACATACTAGAGTGAGATGAACATTATTTATCTAATGCAGGATTAAATGTGCCAGTATCTTTTAAAGCTGCACGTTTCCTGTCCCTCTTCTCCCAGTTGTCCTCGGCATTCTTGCTGAAGCCGGAATTATGAGGAAAATCTGCACCATTTTCCGGCAGTTGGCAGAGAGGCTAGTGATCTAGTTTCACTACATTTGCATTCAATCTAAATTACGACTTAACACCAACACAATGGTTCAAGAATTATAGGGCTCGTAATCTGGCAGTGCGTGGCGAAGCAGTTTCACTGGACAAAACTAATTCAATCACATGAGTGAGATCTTCTTTCCAACGAACAATCTGACTTCTAAACTGTTTTGTGAGAGTCTCGTCTGCATGGGCGTTATATTATCATATGTTGATTTTATTGTTTGTTCCCAAAAGTCCCCTTTCTTAACCTGCCCCTCGTGGGTTAAATATGAGTAATTAGAAGCGAACTTGAAAACAAGGAGTCTTTCTTTGTGTGAAGTGAGGCACAGAGACGCAGGGAACGAGAGGAGAGACTGATTTTTTTTACACTTTCTGCACAATTTCCTCTCTATTTCCTCCCTGAAGACCCTTGTCTGCAGAATGTGCAGAGTATGCTTTCCGTGGACAGGCTATGAAACCTGCCAGAATGAAAAAAGAAAAAAGAGGAGAGAGAGAGTAACACTCCTCCCTCCCTCGTGTGCTGTGTTACAGAAAGATGGAATTATTATCCAGAAAAAAAAACTGCCTTGTTTTTTTTCACTTTTTTATCCCAGAGTTCCCGGAACACTGGGCTACTATTATAACCAGAATACTTGGACCGCACACACCGGTTACCCGCTCTGACGTCGGGAGAGGCGAGAAAACACAAATGGTCTTTTTGCAAAGTGCATCTGACTTTATTTCTGTCCTGAATCATGCTTAATTGGTGTTCATGTGAGAAAGCCCGTGGTAGACTGTGGCTGAGGTTCAGCGACGAGTAGTGTTAGAACACCAGGATTTCCCAGCCTGCACCTTCTCAAACATATGTCTGGACTTTAGCTAATGATAGTGACAAGGCTGTTATTAGACCATACACTGCAAAAATGCCCTTGTGAATTTAATGCTGCGCTACAATAGCAAGAGTAACACTGAAATCTTCATAACCTCTGATGCTCATACAGGTAAAATTGACCTTTTGTATTTGCTGAGTGATCATGTTTCAGAATTTTGCTGCAGACGATCAATGGAACAAGACATTGCATCTCCCTTTTGTAACTCTCACTCTAACTCTATATTTGACATAACATTTGTATCCTTCTTTGGTGGTGTTGATTTTGTGCAACATGCACACTCCTATGCACAAAGTCCTTGCTATTACTATGTTCAACAACATGTTTACCCTTGCTGCAATCAGTCAACCAGTATTTGTTTTCTGCAAAAAGTCCACATTTAACAGCCTTGCTCTTCTTTCAGCGGCACATCCATTTTGGTCTCTTTAGAAGGAAAACAAAAGTACACATCAACAAACCCCCTCAACGAGGACACAGGTTGTCTATCTTTTTTTAGAGCCATGGTCAATGACAACTGTCAGCCCAGTGTTTTCACTCTAATAGGTGAGAATCACTTCGCTCGGTGACCATTTGTCAACATGTTAAAGCAAAAGTCAGAACAGCCGCTTGAAGGAACCGACTACTGACAGAACCTGTGAAGACGCCCTTTGTGCAACTGGTGTTAGAGTAGAGGAAGTTGGAGAAAAAGAAGGAAGGATGCCCTCTTAAAAATCAGGAAATGAGACTCCAGGATGCCAACTGCTCACCCTGGAGTGTCTTTTTAACCTCCCATAGTAGCAGCACACCTAGTGTTAACACGGGTCCGACACAGTGATGAGGCACGTTGCCAGAAAAAGGTGTTAAAGGTAATTAATGCTCTTAGTCAACAGCGTTGCAAGTTTCAGTTCCCATCATGTGCCCCAGGTTATGACAGGTGTGTTTTTATTTGTATCGTATTTGTTTCTCAGACAACGTGACATAACAGTTGTTTTCCACCTACTCTGTCGTGAGTCATCAGCAATTGCTGTTGCTGGCTGTCAATAAAAGATAACTTTATATGCTCCTAAGTTATGCTTCACTGCAAACTGTGAAGCAGCGCAGCAATAACCTCATCCCTCCTAGTTTAGCACACACATTCACGCGCACGCACACACACACACACAGACATACACACTTAATGGCAGAAATCAGCTCTGGATATTTTAACAGTGGGAGGATGGAGGACCAAGGCCAAGGGCTGGGAAAAGGGAGAGGAAGGAAAGGGGAGATGGGTAGATAGAGGGAGTCATTAAGATAGCTTGGGTGTCAGCGTAATCCGTCAAGCCTGATAAGGCCATGGCCTGCAGCCAAAGAGCAAGGTGTGGCACTTTCCCTCACCAATCACTGTCACTGGTAGCATCCCTCACAGCAAATTTGTTGTTCTTACTTTTTGTATTAATACCAATACTGATTAAATAGAAATGAGAAAAAAAACATCTGGCATAATAGGGTTATTTAATGGTGTAGTAATAAAAATAATTTCAATTGGTCTGTTTATACTTGTCCCCTAGATTAAATCTGTTTTTCCAGGAAAGCCACATTAAACCACTGGTCCACGTTGATTCTGCATCAGTTTGAATGCATTTAAATTATTTAAACACACTTTAAATTGTCCTTTTGCCAAATCTCTGCCTGTTTTGTAAACACAAACTCTTTGAAGTAGAAGTTTTTTGAAGTAGAAGTATTTATGAAACTACCAAGAACATATAATACTAACTGCACGAGCAAGAATGTTTATTAAATATGTCATTCAAAAAGCATTTAAAAGTAAATACATAAATAAATAATTACATTAAAAAATATATTTCTCTCAGTAGGTCAGAAAGTGAGAAATAAACTGCAACGCAGTCACGTGCACACACAAGATAATAAATTCACAGTAAAGTCATTTTAATTTACATGTTTTTCATTGAAAGTGTGCTACAAATATGACTAAATCAGCTGTAAAACAAATTGTATGCGGACATGAAGAGATACTGTGTGAAAGGAAAGATATGTATTTTTGTACCTCCCCACTTCTTGCAGTTCTTAGGTGATGTCACAAAACCTGTGCAAAGAATGAACTTTGCCTTTGCACGTTAACTCTCCACCCATGACTGCGATTTATGGAAACCAACTGCACCTGAAGCAAAATTTTCACTTGCACAATCGATCAAGTTCACACACACGCACACTCTCCCAAGCAGAAACACTTCAAACATACTTTTAAGTACTTTTAACCGTCTAAAAAGACGTAGCTAAACCGGAGGAGTGATCGGTGTGTGTTTTTCCTCTTTAAATGACCCAGAAAATGGTGTGCATCGCTATAAGTGCTGTCTCCCCAAGGGCGATGATGGATGGCTTCATCAGCCCTGTTGTCTCCTGATTAAGTGGCTCTTACTAAACTCCAATTTGCCAGTTTGGTGCAGTAGCAAACCACACTGACTGACTGGTCCCCTCCAGAGCATTTCACTTTCACACTTCATTCTCTCTCATCAGCTTGCTCCACCTCCGCCCCGTCGAACGCTACCGTGACCAAATTGCGCTGCTTCTCGAGTGGCTTGCCTCGCAACAAGCCGTGCACAGTGAAAAGTCACACAAATGTTCATTCATACATTCGGTCACTAAACATCATCAAAGAGAGTTTCTGTTTTCGTTGGCACTGAGGCAAACACACCCAGTCCTGTTTTGCAATGAAAAGTTGCCTGTGACTGAAATCCAAGGTGCCAAGGAAGTGTTTCAGTAAAGGTGAGGTTTTCTCAAAAGTTTGAAATCTACAGCGTGCAGGTGGACGTCGGGAATGTTTTAATATTTAACATTTCAACACTTGTGACGGAAGCTTGCAAGATATTTGATATTATTTACTATGCACTGATGAAAGAGAGCACTATGCTGATCTACAGATGGAGGCGAAGAGTGGAGGGAGGTGGGAGAATAGAGATTTGAAAAATTATGCACAGGAGAAAGCTGAAGCCTCCTACTTGCACTTAAGGAGGTGTGAAGAGCTGTTCAGGTCCCCCTTGTTCTGAATTTGCCCCCTGAGCAATAAGGAGTACTGTGTGGGGACAAGCTTACCTTAATGCACAAAGGATATCCTGTGTTTTTCAGACACACGCACACACTGACCCACACACTGAAATACAAAACCCCTTAAGCTTTTCCCTCTGTCAGAAGGCACACGTATCTGAGCCTCAGCTTACAAATATTTGTTTGCTGACAGCCTGCTGGTTTTCTGAGCCGCAGAGCAGGAGAGAGAAGAGCTTTAACCCACATCTCTTTCCCTTAGGCTGATAAAGTGCTGTGATAAGCTGTGAGGTGCTGGTGAAAAGTGGCTAGCCCTCAGCCCCCAGGGTTACAATATAAAAGAGTGGCTTGTCTGGAGAGAAGCAGAACAGAAGAGACGATGAAGCCAGGGAGAAAAAAAATGTAGCGAGAAATGCAAAAAAAAAAAGAAGAAAAGAGCTGGATTATTGATGAAGTGGTCTGGGTGCAGCTAGTGTGTGTGTGTGAGAGAGCGAGAGAGCTAGAGATTGAGGGTGTGTGTTTGCGTGTGCTGGTGAGAACTTACTTTTGCCACCAGCTGTGGGCAGTTGTGGGGGTGGTGGGTAGAAATGGGGGAGCCATGCCATGTGTTTATGTTGACTAATGAGCTAATTACCCAACCCCTAATCTACTTCAACTTGTGTCATTTCACAGGAATGCTGCAGCAGTCAAACGCTTGCAGATTATGGGTCATTTCCTGACAGTTAAAGGCAAACTGCTACAGCAGTAATTCCTCCACACCCCAGGCATTAAACCACAAGTGCTACAGCCTCTCCATTTGCCTCTTTATGAATTTATTGTCCTGAAATGTGACTACAGGATTAGAAAGTGATGAAGTTGATTCCAGCAGGTTTTTTTGTTTTTTGTGTGTGTATATATATATATATATATATATATATATATATATATATATATATCAATTTTTTGTTTTTTATTTTATTTTACGTTAGAAGAAACAGCTCTCGGTGAACACTTTTCAAAAGCATCTTTCTTTTTTTTAAACTGGTTAATGTCTGTGCACCATATGTTTATGTTGCATTGTGCCTGAATATATCTGTGTAGGTGTATATTTAAGTTTAGTCTATACAGGTTATAAAAAATTATGAAAAACTTACATGTTTTCTTATCATTTTCACTGACACCTGTTGTAAAGTGACCAAACATAGTAATTTTATCAAATTATCACTCAGTAGATAAACACATATCTCAGGAATTCTTTTTTTTTTTTTTTTAGCTAAATCTGATCTGAGAAATGCAAAGAGAAAGTATGGTTATATGTTTGGCTAAGCTAAGCTAAGCTAACTGCATGTCTTTGAGTATTATTATTTGACAGTGAGTGACAAAAATGATGACGCATGTGAAATGGCTACTTATACTTGGACCACGTGAGCAGCGACTACTTTGCTCATGAATACATATCTCTTGAAGAATTTCTTGCTTTCAACCAGGAATGTAAAACATGACTAGAATTGCTACTGCTACATATTTTTTTAAGAAGTCGTAATTTTCTTATGGAAAAAAATGACATTTTAGGGCAAGCAGGCAAAAGTTCTTCTGAGGATGAAGTCTAATTTCAAGTCAGCATGGGAGGTCTCCATCCGCTCCACCCCAGAGCAAGAGGTGTGAGTTTGGATTTGGTGAACTCTCCCCTGCTCTCCCACCCCCTGTTCATCATCCTCCCCTCCCCTGAGGTGTATGCTGGCTGCTCTACTCCCCCTCAACAGCCTCCCATCCATCACTCCTACAATTTCACTTTAATAGGTGGTCCTCTTCCTCCTTTCACACAGCCTTATGGGAAAATTTGGCCAAAAAGAACAGCAAAGACAGCAAGGGGTGAAAAGTATAGGATTATGTGCTGGTGAAGATATTTACCAATAACTTTCTAATCACATGAGCTTCATTATTCATGCAAAAATTAAAAGCTTCATGCGCTATTTAGTTTGGACTATAGCTGCCATTCGTGTCATTAAATGCTCAATCACAAAACAAGTAAACAAAAGCAATAAATTTACCTTTGAATGCCAACTTTTACCATTAAGCCCTCTGGATTTGTGCGGTTTTCTGTTTCTGGGATAAACTGCCTCATATTAGATACTATACTATAATAATTTTATACTATAGCCTCGCTTTGTTGTTGCTTCTCAGTTTGCTTTCCAACCATGAGTCCAAAACCTGAACGTGTTAGCACCACAGCATACCGGACGAGCTGAAGCCGAGCTGTGCAGTAGCCCCTCCATTCAAACAGAAGGCAGGTTTGGTTGATATTTAAATTGCCTCTGTTTATTTTTCTTCTGGTCCCGTGTGTGCATGTGAGCCCAGTATAAAGGACATGTCCTTTTGAAGGGGATAGCACCAGGAAAGTGAGGGGGAAGGAAACCTTGCTTTGGTGTTTTATATATCAGCGGAATGACTTCCCTCAAATAAAGACGTGTTCCATTCTGCCGGTCGGTCTGGAACAAGCTGCTCGTTTCCTGTCCTGAAAACTCTCAGTGTGCTCGAACAATGCTCCGGGCCAGAATAGAGGAGATGTCACGTCTCGAAGAGCTGGTGTGCTGCTTTTGTCTGACCGCAGGTTCAGCTTGAATCTCGTGTTTACAGTATTTGTGACATTTGAATGAACCGACACAATTGTGGCATTTGAATTAATGTAAATGCTGAAACAATAGAAAAAGCGGCTTTTGAACTGTCATGTGGAACAAAAGGCAAACATAAACATACCTGCCCCAGAGGGTGAAAAGTCTCTTTAAACTCGCTTTTCAGCTCAATATAGTAGCAGTGTGATAAATCTGATAATGGGGATTTTAAAAAAAACAAAAGAATAAAAGGTCTCCTGCAAGTAATTAATCTCAGATTCATCAGATTCTTCTAAACAGTTACATTTCTACCAAACAGCTTGTCCGCGCCACGGACAAAGGCTTCTCTTTGCCTCTGTCCGCCAGGAGCTTGCCATGCAGAGTTTCTCACTCGCGCAGCCCCCTCATCAAATTACAGCCCTGCTCCCTCCTGTCATGTTGGCAAACAAAGGTCTTGAAGCGCACTCCCAGTGTAATTGCCTCTAATCTCAGACATAATGTGGTCTTTCATGTCAACTGGTTACAGAGAAAAGGGAGCTGTTGTTCTCTCTCTCTCTCTCGCCTTTTATTTCTCTGCCCCTTGAGTTGCTCCACTTTCACTTTGAGAAAAATTTTCAAGCTCTTCCACTTTGTTTTGTGGAATAAGAATTTTATTGTGATGCCGTGTAATTATTTCTTACAAAAAAGAAAACCTGCCTCAGATTCTATGAGCAAATGCTTGGTGCTGCGATTAAAATAAACATGATATGGACTCAAACCCAGAGAAATAGTAGTGTTCCACTTCTCCACCTTTGGCCTGAATTCTCTCCGTGGTGAGCATCAGGCAGCCTGCAGCTGGAAGTGTTTCTGTGGTTTGGCCAGGTGTCTCTTTGCGCTGCCCATGACAAGGCCTCAGCGGGGCCTGGGACTTGAGTCTGGGAGCAGGCTGGAGGCATTGAGAGAGCTGGCTGCCCCTCCGTGATCTAAAATCTCCCGCAGACCCACCTGACTGGTGGTCAGCTGTAACTGATACAACACGATCACAGAGCTGGAGGGGGGGAAGAGAGAAAATTAAGATGTGTGTGAGCGTGTGGGGAAGAAGCAGGGAAATGTAGACATGTGGAGAAAAATGTGGGAAAAGAAAAGGGGAAAGGGGTTGATGGAAATTTTGGACAAATTCTTCAACTTAAAGAGGCCCGTTGGTTGAAAATATGGAACACAGACTTTAATACGGTTTCCAGGGGCTTTGGCAAGCAAAGATGAACATATCAAATAAAAAACACAGTATCTGATATCGGCGCTGTTCACGATGGAGAGTGAGTGCGGGGTAAGAGGAGCTGCAGTGTTTCTAAAACCATTCAGCTGGGCTTTTTTAAGGGATCCAGCTGTGCACCCTGGAGGTCCTGAGCTCTAACTGGGGAAAAATCAGCACAGTGAGGCCAGGCTGCCGCTTCAGAGCCTGGTTAGCCATGACCTGATGTTCCAGGAGGCTCGGCGAATTGATGGGCCCCAGGAGGGTTGTCACAAGGGCCAATGAACAATCATCCATTCATCCCTGCAGCCACAGCGAGAGGGCAAACACTCTGCAGTCTCACAAAACTTGCAAAAAGGCTTCAAGTGGAAACTAGCAACACGTGATCGTTTTTGGTTCTTGAAGTAGCGTAGAAGTTTTAGTGAAAAATCAAATATTATAAATATTTTTCACGAGGCCTATTGGGTATCATTTCATTTCCACTTACATGGAGATTCTCAGGCAAGCAAACTTTGCTTTCAGTTGTGAAATTTGAAGAACTCCAAATACGCTTATATTATCCCATAAATACGGCTGGTATATTTTTGGATTATGTGGCTGAACTGGCTTGAGCCCATCACGCCTCATCTGTCACGACTACAAACTGCTGTTACATAAGACAGCTAAGCCGGTCCAGACATCAAGACCGGTCTTTATGTGGACAAAATGGGTGTGTTCACTGTGTCCCTTAGCCCAAATCCATTTACCATGTCTGCATCGGCCAACTTTTCTCCTGCTTTAGTTGCTTCTTTTCAAAGTGTCTTTCACTCCCAAAGATGAGGGGCTCAGAGGTCAGCGGCGCATCGGTTACATTTTTCTGTTACTTATACCGGCCAGTTATTTATAGAGCAAGAACAAATATACAATGGAAGGCGAGTGGTGGGTAGGTTGGGTAGGAGGCAGGCTAAGCCCAGGAACATCTGTCCTTTCAAAGGCATCTCCTCCTTGGTATGCTCAGAATCCACTCCAGGGGTGTCGGCACTTCACTCTTAGTCAGAGAGCTGGCATGCTAGTCAAAACATAGATGAAAAGGAGGGGGAATGAAGATCCTCCTCCGAGCCTAATCTTCCATATCAAGAAGCTCAATGTATGTTTCCAAAGTCACCCAACTCTTAACAATACTAGGTTGGCTTATGTAACAGAAGACAGTCTCTTCTTTTATCAGTGCCGGGAAGAAACTCACAATAAAAGCAAAACACAAGGTGCAAGAAGAGAAACCACAGTGACGGGTTGCAGGAAGGGGATGGGTGGGTTAGGCTAAGGACTGTTTCACTATAAACATGATTTTAACAGTTACTTTTTCTGCTGACACCAGTATAATTTTCCTTTTAAGAGCTGCAGCCACACAACCTTACAGTAAGTATGACTGGTCAACGGATATAATCGAATTCATTCGAAGATCTGATTAATTCCACAGTTTGGCTTTGTATTGTTTTTCATGTGGACAGTCACATGATGTCTTCTCTGATCAGGGCAGGATGTATGTGTGTGTTTGCGTGTACGCACGGACTCTGTTTAGTCTGTCTGCGTCAGAGATGCTTCATGACACGTTCATAAATTCAGCAGCGATGGCAGTTCCACCCCGACCTCTCACTCTCTATTTCTTTGTGACAAGCATGGAAACAAGCAAACACACACACACACACACACATTAGAATACAAGCAAATGGCATGACGATGTCAACACCTTTATTGACCACAGAGAAAGGTGACTTCTGGGGAACTGGAGAAATAATTCACATAACATTCCTGTTTGACACAAAAATAATAATATAGTTACAGGATGGTTTAGTCAAAGTGCACCACAGTAAGAAAGATCATCCAAAATTCAGTTGGTAATGTTTATATAGTTCATCCTGAAATTTAATTCAGTCCAAGCTTTTATATCCCATACATGTTTACTATTACTGTTTTTATATTATTTAATAGCAAAGAATAAACTAAAACAAAGCAAAACTGATTAAAAAAGAATTAGTTGTTTGAGGTTTCTTCTTTTTCTTCTCCTTCCTATGGCCCTGTTGTGTTTTACTTTCTCAGCCATGCTCTACAGAACAAGTGAGGGCACTTTGAGGATGAATAGCAGACTAAATAAACTCGCTGAAAGCAGCAATGTCACATACTTGAACTGAAGGAGAGATGTAATATTCATGAAGCTCTAAGCTTTTTTTTTTTTTACACTCTATAATGTCTGCTCATTTCCAAACTTATTATGTACAATCCATCACAAAAATAAATAATTCATTCATTTGATTTAAGACTTGTGACAAAGTTATCAATTAAATTAAAACTGAAATTAAATCCAACAAATATCTGTTCGAGGCCTTATTTTATGGGGATGCTTTGATGCTTTAAAACACGTGTAAATCTTTAACATAACAAAACATATTGTGATCATAGTTTTTGTTTTTTCGTTTTTGTTTTTTCTTTTAGTGTGAATAAAATTTAAACTGCCAGCTTTGAGGTAGAGTGTGGATTGATCCAAAGTTGAACATGTTTAATTTCACATGTAAATTAGCCATGACTTCTCTTAAATAGGAGTAGTCTAAAAATAGCTCACTCATTACTTTGAAATCGTCATAAAAACAAGTGATTCGCCTTTCCGCTCCGTTTATCCGACAGTCCATAGGTTTAACAACGTTACTTTACAATCAAAGCAGCTGAACCTCGACTCACCTCAGTATGTTTTTAATCCACTGTAGGCTCTGATGGCGGTCTACGCCTCCTCTTCAGGTCGCGCTAAATTCCGCGACGTGATCCTGGTTTGTGCGTAACTGTCAGCGACGAGGGGAGAGGCATCAATTAGAGATCTAATACAGTCCTGATGGGGTGGACTGCACCGCGCTGGATCTGCACAATTTCTAAACATCAACACACACTCAACATTAAGGCCTCAAGGGAACACGTGCTTAAAAAAAACATATATGTCAGGCCTGTGGGGTTTGTTTTATTACATTGAAATCCCTTAATTAGAGACAAAATAATAGAACTTGTGTCTTTTACATAAAACATTGGCTGTATTTATTTAAAAACCTTTTAGCATACTGTTAAAGGAGATATGGAAATTATTTATTCTATAGGGAAATCATATTATTATTTTTTGTTTAAGCTGACTTTTGTTTTGTTTGAAATTTTCCATAACATGTGTAATGAGCTAGCCTATATGGTGTAATAATTGAGAGTAAAATTGCAGTGCACTCTGGGTAGTCAAACATAACAACCATATTTGGCCTAGTTTGTTTCTTTTATTATTTTTCTATCAAATCACCATTGTGTAATTAGCCAAAACTCAACCGCACACTTCCACATTAAAATACCTTTATTCCTACAGTAAAAGTTTTCTTTATGTAACAAAATAAATGTTTGTAAGTTTTACTTTTATCTAAAATAAATACATTTTAATCCAGTCCCTCCTTTTTTTTCTTTCTTTATAAAAAAATCAGAAATAAAGATAAATAACAACTCGTGAATATTTAAAAAAAAAAAATCATCTTGACTCAATGTATTATGTAAAATGTAAAATTCAAACAGTTGTGAAATGATTGTGTACAACAACAAAAAAAGTTCACCCTATAATTACATTTTAAGACTGGTGGAAGGGGCCTGCAGTGAACTTGGGCCTCACCAGAGACTCAGATGTACTTTCACGCAGTAAATAATAACTGTCATTTCCATGAGCACCAAAATCAGGGGTCAGGATCAGGGTACGTGGCAGCTCAGTTATGTTATTGAAAACCAGCATACTGAATGTGGGTTAATCATTAAATTGCACAAATAATTGAGCATATTATCACTGTAGTATATCATCCATCCATAGTTGCCTGTTGTTAAATTATAAAGAACCGGTTCTGAAGTGTAACGCAATCAACAAAATGTGCCAGTTTTTCATGATGGGGAAAGATCAGTAAGCAGCATGTTGTCACTTGTCTAGTAGCGTAGTGCCACACAATATCAGCAGACTGTAAACAATAGCAGCAGCTTTCTTATAACAACCGCTGAGGTGACCTATGGAGTAAAATATTTTTGGCTGAGTGAAAACAACAGCTTTAATTGGAGAGAGTGAATGCATTGAAACGCACAGAGACGTTTGCAGGATTTCCACTGAACTGAAATGTGATATCCAACACATGCCATGGAACTTCTATTCTTCATCTGCCCGTGCTTGTCTTTGATGCTGCTGCCAAAGCTGTCAGTGTAATAAACTTCTAAGAACCTGTGGAGATATGCATTACTGAGGTATTACACTTCAATTCATTTCAATGACAAACAATTATTGTGAGTGGTTTTAAGATCAAAAGCAAAACCTTGTTTGACACTGAAATAACAGGGTCATGCTAGCATCTAGTGCTTTTTGTAGGTATTATTTTTGTTTAATTTTACCATTATTTATTTAGTTATTTATTTATTTATAGATCTATTTTTTCTTTAATTAGCATTGAAGAAAAATAAAGCAGATGTTTAAATCATGTTTTTAGCCTTTTTTCTAAAGTTACTTGATTAAAAAGTGGTAATCAATATTTCTTTTCAAACAAACATTTTTTTTTTTTAGCGTACCAAATATTGATTAACAATCAATTCTGTCTCAAATGCTCAGACCTAAGATACGTCTGTGAGCTTTGTCCCAAGCTTTTGCTCTGTAGCTCGGTGATTTACGTTGAACTTTGTAATCTTCAGGTCAACACCAACATTGTTTCAAGATGGCACAGCAAAGCGGTGTTGGTGACACATTTCGAAACATTGCATCTGCTCATTAAATGAGTACTAATTTAGGTTATAACCTCAAAAATAAACCCTCTACTTGCCTTATCAATAACTATTTTTTTTTCTACAAGGATGCCAAATGAAATACAACAAGTATATCAACTACAGGAAAAACAGAAGCAAACCTACTACTCATCCATATCCCACGCTTGTGGTCTGAACTATGCAACGCACCAAATATTTAGAGTAATAGCTGGTTACTGTGCTATCACCAACACCCAGAGCTGTCAATCTCTACCCTGGAGCTAATTAAAAGGGCTGTGGCATTTTAATTGTTTGTATACACTTTGAAGGCAGACTGGAACAGTCAGGTGAAGGGCATGGCAAGCATGCCTCCTTAAATCACTCCCCTGTGCCAAAATGCTGACACCACACCAAAAATGCTAAAAAAAATAAAAATAAAAAAAAAAAGCCCCTCGGTGTGGCCATAACAGACAGAGGGAGAAAGAATCACGATGACCATATTATAAATATGTGATAGGTGATTTAATTAAATGGCAAATCCTTCGCTTGGTCACTTTTTCCTTAATAATATTGCATTTGCCTTCCATGAAATACCATTCAAACAGTCCAAATGATATAAAACATGTCCAAGTAATGTCATTACTTACAGTGTTATCCTGGGCTTGCATCCCATCACCAGCATGTGTGTGTTTTCATCTTCTGCTCACTACATTTCTTTGGCTTTGTCACTTCTGCCGTTGTTCCCTTGCTTTTCTACCTTCTGAACGTCCTGACACTAAGATGGAGCTGGCATGGAATAAAAGACACATTCTAATTGTGTTGCATGGGACCCCAGGGCATTAGCTGCTCTGGCCTCATGGCTCTCTGCTGCCACCTGTCTGTTCCTCGAAGATCACATGTAGAGCATGCATGAAGACCTGCAGAATTTGCTGAGTAATGCAAAGAGATCACACTAAAGTTGTTTGCTGTTGTAATTTGTTATTGAAATCAAATGTCAGAATTTGACTTTGAGACTTTGATGAGGGGAAATTCAATTTCCTTTATCCTACATTTTTATGGGCCCCAAAACTGATACACAGCTTTGTTACTTTATAAGTACTGCGTGTTTCACCTTGAAAGATTACTACGAATAATCACATGATTCCACCATATGTCTAAAGACCTCATATGAAAAAATGGAAATGTTAAGTGACCAGACTTGCATGAAACAAAAAACAAAACAATTTCATTAACTCCAAAGAGTGGCAGAAAATGTATCAGTAAAAGAGTGTTTGGAGATTGGACCCCTGCTTTGTATGATGTGATAGCCCAACAGGAAGCCATTGAAACTCCAACATAAATAGTAATCAGGCCATGAGTAAACCAATCAGCAGCGCTGTTTCAAAATATGCACCAATCAATTAGCAAATGTATTTTCTTTCAAATGTGCAGACCAAATCAAAGCATTTCAGGAAACAAGTTACGGCTAATCTACATTTTGGTTTTTTCGTATCTAAGGCTCTCGTTGCAGTTTGCACTCTCAACCTCCTAGATTTAAAATCTCAAAACTGTGTTTACATTGCAGAGATTTTAATCGCTTGTTCAATCATATGTGTATAAAGAGGATTTGCAGTGAGCGCCTTATATTTTTTGCAATTGCCACCAACTGTGCTCATTTTCTTCTCACACTTCTCTCTTGGCAATGTCTTCTCATAAGCTGTTCAGACACTGTGCAGTTAATCAAAGGCTGATTATCTCTTGTTCATTACTGCTGTTTAAATTTAAAACGCTGTTCACTTTCGTTACTGAGTTTCTTTACAGGTTTTGGAAGCCAGCCTCTTGGCTTCATATGTACTCCAGTCCCACTCACACACAGCTGTCTTCCAGGCTCCATCACCTGCATCCAGCTGCAAACCACAAACAGATTGCAGTATTCCCCCGGAGGGGGATTTTGTGCAGTCAGGTCATCATCGGCACGAACGATGAAGGGGCAATATATTAAGTAAAACCTCACTGCCCATCAACCAAGGACAGTTTGCACAACACTAAGCCCCTGTGCCAGTTAGGACTGACACAGTAGTAGCTAACAATGTTGTCAGAGCATGTGACAACATTTCCCAGACCACTAAAACATTGAAAACAGACCAACGAGGCAACATACTGCTTTGATTTACTTATTTGAAAAATAGCTTTGGAATGAATATCCTCGTCCTCGTTCCTATGTGGCTGCCATACAAGTAGGGGATAAAAGGAAACATGATTTCTTATTTTAAGCGCAGGAAATGAGACAATGACAGGAGACAAATTTATCACATATTGATGTGATTGTGGCGATAAATGCTTTCTGGATGGTGATTTTATTGTCTCTCAATGGACACATCTTCTCGTAGTTATCCCATTCATAAAATCTCTCATGCTTGTGTTATATGGTGTCATCTCACGTCTGCGTGATAACTGGACAGGATTAGATCAGCTTCCATATCTTTCACTACATGCATTGTTTGACTGAGTCTATGTTGCTCTTTTACCACAGCTATTTTTATTTAGCATGGTAGCCATTTGATTTGTTTTAAGAAGAAACAGGCTCAGTCCTTTGTGGTGACAAACATCAAAAGTATAGCTTTAACTTACAGTAATAATCATTTGAGCTAATGTGTAGCCAAGCCCCTACTCCAATTTCTCTGGAAACTGGCAACAGTAGGAGAAAATCCTCGTGTGAATCATTGTGGAGTTCTAATTTAATCTCATACGAAATGTAAATACAGCTGCTGGATTCAAAATTATTTGACTACGCTTGCACAATCGTCCCAAATTTTCTTTTGAAATTCATCAACTCAACTGAAATCCATATTACACATAGCACACCTGCCCTATGTGCGAACAAATATTTTAATTAGCTGCATCTGGGAAATCTGCACCAAGCACTCATCAAGGCTAGCAGAGTTTTGCCTTGTCAAAACAGACTGATTGCTCTCCATTTGATTTTCCTAAACCCTGCAAACACCAATGTGGAACTTCTGTCGAGAGCGAGAGGAGGGCAGTTGAATAAACAGGATTACTTGCTATGGCAACACCTGCAAGCAGCACGTGCGAGCAGGAGAGGAAAAATGATCCTGGGTAACTGCTGCAGATAATGACGCTGCTATATTTATATTTGTCTTTGGCAAGGGACGCCTCAGCCATTCTGCTCCAAACCACAGCCAGCTTTTCTTTTTTTTTTTAGTCTGAACAGTGCCAGTACATCTCTTAGCTCAGTGTTAGAGTGAAACACAACAGAGGAGTTTCAAAATACTCACACTCGCCAGTGTTGAAGCTGAGCTCTGCAGCGTGTCTGTGATTCAGAGAAATAATGTGGCAAACAAAGAGCGAACACACGTGAACACACTAGAACGTCTTTAATTATGATAATAACGCAGTGATTAGTCCGTGCATTCCTGCGATTACGATGTACCACCTTCCAACGTTGTATATTGGGGGAAAAAACGAGCTTTTTCTAGGATCCCAGCTAAAGAAAAGCCTAAAGGCCAGAAGGGAGCTGCCAAGTGTGTGGTTGCAGAAAGGAAGACCTGATAGACTACCAAATGCAGGAAGGGTATGCTATCGGATTTCCTCAGAACCCAAACAAAAACACTGTTTTTAACGCAAATTAAGTTATTAATTGTGGAAGGAAATCATCAGCGCTTGAAGAAAACCACACTATACACAAACAAGCATATTTATGGTGTAGAAACATGTAGTGTGAAAGTGGTCACTGATGATGACGAGCCCACAGACTCCATTTGTCGACAAACCTTATGGGGCTTTATATGGTCTTTTAACTCAATGTTTCCGTTTTCACACAACAGTTGGACTGATTAAATTCACTCATTAACATTCCTTTAATGGGAAGCTATGATCGGAAAAAAGACCAGTGGAGCTACATTACCAAAGTTAGTTAGCTACCTGGAAAATACCCAAAGGATGATCCCAATTTATCCATCAGTCAGGACAGCAGATAATACCTACCCTCCCAGGTCCAAGGTCAAATTCAGGTGGAGCTCCCGTTTGACGCCATAGGACTAAAATCCCACTCAACAGGCCCCTTTTTCTAAATAACTCTGTGACCCAGAGGTCCCAGACAGTACGCCAGGCTGTGTTCTGGGCCCGTTTATCAAGGCTTTTCCGCTCCATCGGTGCAAGCATTGTGCCAAAAAAGATGACCACTATCAAACGAGATGGAGAATATGAGGTGAGAAAGGGCAAAGTGATGTGAAAACAAAGAGAGTGGACAAGAGATAAGGTGTCAGACAAAGAGATAGCGAGAGCAGCAAAGTGAAAAATGTGTTATCGCCATGCCTGTTCATCACACGCTCAGGTCAGAGGGGCGTGAACCACGAGTTGGCAGAGCTAAGAGCAGGGGCTAGTTGGAATACGTGTGGGGCCATAGGAAGTGCTGTGTGGAGAAGATAACAGAGTGCAAATGTGTATGGGTGTGTGTGCATGTGTGTGTGTGAGATGGAGAGGAGGCATGGGAGGTGTGGTGGGGGAGTAGAGTGAGTAACAGTGTCCATAGCTCTGCCCTGCTTTCCTCTATTCACTGCCCGCATCCTGTCTGCGTGCTGCTCCTTAATGGCTTTTAATGAGCCACCGGTGAATCGTGCTCCTTCCTGCTTTCGCACATACCAGGCAAGAGCAAGCAATGGGAAGAGAAAGAGTGAGAGAGAGAGTTGACCATTCAACATCACAGGCTCCTGTGGTGGTCACTCGCTCCCCTCCACAAGTCTGCGCAACCATCCATTAAAGGACCACGGCGACTGAAATGATACACTAAGGTCATGATGAGAGGGTCCCACCCTGGGTGTACACAGTGCACTGTAAAAAAAAAGGCAAGACCTTCAAAAGTATTTCACATATTTGTCTTTTTCAGTACTGTTAATAGATGCCTTGTTTCCGGAGGAAAGAAAGATGTGAGCCTGGTTGCTTGGATTTTGCAACCATTTCTTTCCAACCAATCAGACAGTGTATACAAAAACAAAAAATACATAGATTGAATTCCTCCATCGCTTTTGCTCAATAGCTGATAATCAGGAGAAAAATTACACAAGAAAAATGTAGAACTGTGTAGATTCATAATTAATTAATTAAGATGCAATTTCAAGTCTGTTCTCATTACTTATTTAGTAATTGATTTTCTAATATAACCAAGTTAAGTGTGCAGGTTGACCCTGCAATTTTTCACTCGTGTAGAAAGGTATGAAGCACTCTTTAACACCACCTTAAATGTTGCACTCTCATTTGCTCTCCTCTGTCTGCTTTCCCACTGTGGCTGGCGGGATTTCACAGCTCAAAGTGTCTCGTCATTGTGATAGATGACAGGTGAGAGAGTTTCTCTGATCCCTCTGACACTCTGTAATCGAGTTACGAACGCTGGATTAGAGGCTCCTTTTGAAAGGAACTGAGGTCAGCTCTCTATTCTGCTTGATGCATAGCTTCAGAGAGTAAGAAAAGTCCTGACATTAATTGCAGGAATGTGTGTGCGTGCGTGCGTGCGTGCGTGCGTGTGTGTGAGAGACAGGGAAAAAGGGGAGGGAAAGAGGCACACATAGTTCTTGTAGAGGAGAACGTGTGGGGCCTAGAGGGTGCTCTGGCCCCACACGCCCCCTCGGTTACTGTTGCTATCACTGTCAATCTTTCCATTTTTTGCCTCAGTAAAACAATGGTGTGCAACAGGAGATATACCACCTGAAATTACAAGCAAGTTTTGGATATGCAAGTTTAAAATTTTACACAAAATTATACAAAGGCTTTAATTTTGTGGCAGTTGTTATTTGGGTAAAACGGATGCTACAGTTATCTATCTTGGCAAATAGGTAAATTTAAGCTTCCTGAACAGCTGATAATGTTGTATTGCAGGTTAGAATACATTTTAAAGCACTGCGTTATTAAAGTGCACTCAAAAAACTGAGCAATTAAAAGCACATCTGATTTAAATGTGGCACACTCTTGCTTATCTGTACCATCCAAACAGACATGCATCTGCTTGAAATTAATTTAGGGTAGAGGAATAAGTCACAGCAAGCCAAACCTGGCTTCAAGGTAAGCAAAAGTTGTATATGCATGTTCAGTAAAACTCAAGCCTCCTCAGTTTGCTGTGAATGGGAGCAAATGTCCAAGAAAATTACAATAAGCTCAGTGCTGATGTTCTTGGACATTTGGGAAGAATTGAAAATGCACAGCATACAAATGAAAAACATAGATAAACATAAACCTGGTCACATTCTTGTTTGATCTCTGGGTTGCAGATGATCCTCAACATAACTTTTCATGTCTGTCAGAAGTTGATGTTTACCCAAGTTTAAGGCCCATTATACATAAATGTGCATGCGCAAGTGGTCATTCAGAGTGGGACTCCAGGGTGCAATCTAATATTAGTAGCAGTACTGAAAGAGGCTGACAGGTCCACAAGAGCACTTTTTTGATTCCTTATGAATTGTTATTGCTATCAACACAATCGATCGTGGTTGGACAGAATAACTCCATAGAATGAAAATGGATGGATGGATGATGGATACAGGATGAAAATGAAGGTCGAGGTCAACAACAAACGTACCGTATATCTTCCAATAGTGGCCTGTCTCTTATTGACGCCCGTTTCTAATAAACGCCGGTTTGAAAACATGTCACAACAAATAGACGCCGGTCACCAATAGTAGCTGGGCGACCTTCGACCCGGAAGTCCCTGCGTGCTGTCTTCTTCTTATTCTTTTTAAATTGTATTAGCAGTTGGCTGAATAGTGCATTACCGCCACCAACTGGTATGGAATGTGACTGGAACGTCGCTCAAAAAACACACAATAGGGAACTGCATTATTTGTAAACTGTTGGAATACATTTTGAAGCACTGTAAGTTAACGTCTTTTCTTTCCCTCTCACCTCTGTCACAATTCCGTCTGAGAAATGAATAAGAGCCGGTCTCCAACAACCGCCGGTCTCTTTTAAACGCCAGGCCGGCCAAATAATTTTTTGAATAAACACCGCTACTATTGGAAGATATACGGTATTTGACAAACATAGTTTGTTTCACATTTGTGTTGCTGTATAACAAACAGAATAAACAGGGATTCCCTACTGTACTTTACTCTAGTAGCAACAGAAATAATCTTCCATAAAGTCCAGCCCACGTCCTCACATTGTAAGACAGAAACCAGCGTGAAATGTGGTGCAATGTTTACTACTCAGCTTTCACCTTTGATTTGAAGGTATGGGTGGGTCCACTCACTAACCTGAGGAAACTGGGGGTGAACCACCACCCAGCTGATAAAGATCAGAACATTGATGCCCATAAAAAAGATGTAAAAAGCTTTGTACTGAAGAACTGTTAAACAAATGGTTGAAATCACATCAAGACAGGAAAAGCATATAAAACAGCTTGATAGTATGCTAAAATTCAGCACACACAACCTGCGATTCCAAAGTTTAATTGCATTTTAGCAAAATAAGAAACAGCTTTAATAAAGCTTGAAAACAAATGAAGCAGACTTGCCAAGTAGTGTTGAGCATGGCCAACAGATGGTGGTTAGTTTAACATTAGTCATAATAGTCATGAAGCCGGCGATGATGACAATAATAGCTCAAGCAGCAGACTACAGTTGCAGGTGTGGATACAAGAAGGAGGAAACTGTGTGTGTGTGTGTGTGTGTGTGTGTGTGTGTGTGTGTGTGTGTGTGTGTGTGTGTGTGTGTGTCCATGCAAAAACACCTGAGTGTCTTGGCAGCCCTCAGAGGAAGGGTCCCGGTCATCGGACATCCCTGCAGCAGGACCCACTCCCTGGAGTGGACCCCCTAATCAGTGGGAACAAAGGGGGGAGGGTGTGTAAAAGAACCAAAATAGCACAAGGAGTAGTGGAAGGATGTAGGGAATCTAATGCAATGCTTCAAATTGCATACTTTGGTTATGACCAAAGTTGACTCTACTACACTTGCATAGTTAATATCAGTTACAAAACTATACAGGAAACCAAATGTTCAAGTGAGGATGTGCAAATGAGCAAAATGATTCGTGGTTGACTTTATCATGAGTTTGATCGAGTGATCTCATGGGTTATTGTGTGTGTAATACCCATCATATTCAAAGGTTCCTCCTCATAAATCATTACTTTTAGATGCAAGCTTAAGGTGTGAGGCTTTGAGTGAGTCTCTGGGAAATGAATGTGAGTCAATGTAATCTCTACTGAGGGAATGGAAGCGTCACTCTGCATGTGTCTTTTGCTTGTGAATTTGTGTGTGTGTGTGTGTGTGTGTGTGTGTGTGTGTGTGTGTGTGTGTGTGTGTGTGTGTGTGTGTGTGTGTGTGTGTGTGTGTGTGTGTGTGTGTGTGTGTGTGTGCGTGTGTCCCCGTGTGTGTGTGTGTGAGAGAGAGAGTGCACACATGACTTCCTCAGCTGTTCATTATGGAGTGACAGCCTGACAAACTGTGGCTCTAGTGGTTGCATCGACTTCCTGACCTCACAACCCATGGTGTTTTCCCTAATTGACTACCTCTTGGACGGAGAAACGGAGAGAATTACATCACTTATCGTAACACAGATCTGGTGTGTTAACCACATTAAATATTGTAAATATTGTATTAATTTGTGCTCAACAATGAGAGCACACAAATGCATAACTGCAGCAAAGACTGAGGTTTTTCCATTCTTGGTACCCCTGACACACCCCACTGTGTTTGTAGAAATACGTTTCAGTGATACGTGCAATCTTACTTAAAATTAACTTTGTGCCGCCCTCTTTGTCTTATGTGGCTCTTTTTCACGAGAAGTCCCTGTCCAGTATGAAGAAAGGCCCATCAAAAGCAGGAGATGATAAACTGGACAATAAGCGGGGGCCACCAGGTCCCCCTTCTCTGGGGGCCACAGATTAGGTCTCCTGCACTTCCTTTGGAAAACAGGCACCGGACCCAGAGGAAGCTCCTGTCAACTGCGCTCCCTTAACTCCCTGGCCTCTCTCACTCTAACTCCTAGCTCCCTTTCTCCACCGCTGTCTGTCTCCCTCGTTCTCTTTATTCACTCCTTGCTTTTATTCTTTCTGTCTCAGACATAAAATGCAGGCCTTTCCATTCAATACGTTCCATCAAACACCACCCGGATACTACAGAGCAAGCTTCATCAGCCTACTAAGCAAGCTGACACTTTTTGTTTTAAAACATTTTTACTGCTATGTTAAGTTGCAATATCTTATAAAAATAGTATCCACAAATACATAGTCACCCGTACCATGTGTGTGGGTGGAGAAGTAATTAAAGAGATACAGAGACCTATGAATAGAAGCTCCTGCTGTGAATATCCTGCATTCTGTTGTGTGGTGGAGGTCAGGTGGAGTATGGACACTCCCCTTAATGCAGAGCCAATTTACAGTTTAAGTCCTTAGACAGATAGTCCTCTGTCACCTCCACCCTTCCACTGTCCCTTGGATGACCCAGACAATTATGTTTGGATTAGGTGGATCTTTGTTCTTTAACACCTCAGGAGTATGTCTGGCTGTATCAAAGTAGCTTCTGCATACATGAAATCATATAACGTTAGAATATGTCAGATACACAACAGCAGTCTGAAGAAAGTGCCTGCAGATGGATTAAAATCAGCATTTGCCATCATTGTTTTTACATCAATTTCTTGGTTTGCCTTTAACTTTGAGTTTCAGTCAGCCTCATTTTCATATGCAGTGAGTAATTATTGACTTGTTTAGTGTCACATGTGTGGCTATCATTCCATCCAGGATTGCCTTCTGGTCTTTGTAGACATGACAGGCACTTCAATACACTGCAGGACTGTGGATTCTATTTCCAGCAGGACCGCCACAGGCAATTTGGATCTCCTACTAGCCAAGTAGTGTGCTTGGTGTGGGCGCACATGGAAAGCCTAAGTAGGTAACTCTGTCAGGCTTTCATGCAGACCCAGTGGCCAGTGAAGGTTGGCACATAGTGCCCTCCTCACCGCAAACACTGCCACAGGTAATGTTTTCCTGAAGTCAGGCCAGTCTTTTAAGAATTTCCATGCACTGAGGAAAAAGCCCCAGGCCTGACTTCTGAAATACAAGTAGCCTTTTCAGCCAAGAGCAGCACTAATGTAGTCTGCCGTTACAGACAGCAAGCAGACTAAAGCGCCTCCTGTCTTGAAACCAAAGAGGTGAGAGGATTAGGGCTTGCCACAACATTTAACGACACTGAACCTTGTTTGATTCAATCAAGCGTGGTAAAAAGCAGGCACAGGCAAATCTGACCTAAACCTCCTGTTTTTGACCCTGCCATGCAATGTGTGGTTGTGTTTGGGCTCCTGTAAGTATGTGTGTGTGTGTGTGTGTGTGTGTGTGTGTGTGTGTGTGTGTGTGTGTGTGTGTGCGTGCGTGCGTGCGTGCGTGCGTGCATGCGTGCGTGCGTGCGTGCGTGCATGCGTGCGTGCGTGTGTGTGTGTGTGCCCGCTGAGGCTTCTGGCACCTCGCCACACCATGAGCAAGTTGAGAAGACAGATTTATCTTGAAGCAAATTTCATCATGTTATCCCCTGACAAATCTGACAAATTCACAGGAAAAGCCCATCATTTGTAATCAACGCGCACTTTAGGTGTGATTAAAGGTGATGCACGGTTCTTTTCAAAAAGGGAACCTCTCAGAAAAAGTTTTTCTTTTCTTTTTTAACTCTCTGCTTAATCTATAAATGCCATCTCCATGGTTTCTACAACCACATCCGTGGCATTCAGTTCCTGAGTGACATGTGTCCTGCTATCATTCCCACCATTTCATAAGAGCCAGAAGCTAGACCTCAGCTAGACTCCAACCAATACACCTTGCTCCTTTGGAGCATTGTCCAGTGATTTGACAGGGTCTAGGACTCAATCTGGTCATTCCCGAGATAGGAATGACATATGATAAATGGACCTTATCTGGAAGTTGTGGTGTTGGGAAGCTGACTCTGTTTCCCTCCGATTACATTAGCAGGCAGGAAAATGGGACACTGGGGAAAGACTGGAATTCCATAGAACGAGGGGCAGACACCCATTTTCACTTGTTTGCCGATTGATAAAGAGACCAGAAGGAGGCATCGAGAGTACTAGACACCTTCTGGGTATATAATAAGTCTGATTAATATGACAGTATTATCTGACAAACCCCAGTCTAAAGTGTCACGAGTAAAGGCTAAGTGGCAGTTCAAGTCCACTTTACGATCATTAACAACCCAACTGATTTTCATCTGCAGAATGGTGGTACACCATATGTGTTGTTATCTATCTGACCTTAGGTCCTGGAAAAACAGACTGTTTTAAGCCAATATACTGGTGCCTACACTGGTCCATACTGGGTGATTCATTACTTGATACACCTGCACCACTTGACTACACTTGACTGGAGTGTTTCCTGTTCGCAAACCTTTGCAGGGAGAGCAGAAGCATCACAGAGTGAATCTGCAGCATATTGTTCGGGAATAAAATAACCCAGTTATTTTTAACTATTTTGGTTTAGATGTTGATAATGCAGCACATTTTGACACTGATGTCAATATTTACTTGCAGCTGAATATTCTTTTAATTACTCCTTTTTATTTATCAATAAAACATAATGTCTCTGCAAACAGGAAGTGTAGATCATTTCAATCCACGTAATTCATTTCATTATCTCTATGTCAGAGCACCTATGTAGGCATGCCTAAGACAGCAATAGCACAAAGAATAAATTGTGGAATTTTTTATATATATATATATATATATATATATATATATATATATATATATATATATATATATATATATATATATATATATAT
>VURO01048467.1:1924-27656 GCA_015108175.1 Pelvicachromis taeniatus
TAACCTCCTAAGACCCAAACTCCTTCATGGCATGCATTTTTAATTTCTCTTTGCTATTTGGGCTGATCGGGACCTGATGAATCTAAAAACAAAGAATGACCTGATTATGTTTTCCTGATTTTTGTTTTTTCTTGAAAAATGAAATCCACATATGAGGACATTCGTTTTAAATTTAAATTAAACAGTGGCAGTATAATGTCTTCGTAAGTGGATATCAGGCCCTTGTAGAGCAAAATTTTGTATTTTGGTTTAGACAACCCAAAATGTGATGTCCACATATGTGGATGCCAGGTCCTAGGAGGTTAATCTTTATTCAGCTTGTCATACTGAAACTCACTTTCAGCTTCAGTAACAGTTGTAAAGTTTTCTTTGTGTCTGGATGAAAGTGAGTGAGAGTAGCAGACATTTGAATGAAGAGTACTCTCCTTATAGAGCCACTGACAGACACTGGATGACATAACAGCACTTCACATATGCTGGAAAAACAGCACTTAAGTTAGTAGAAAGCCACATGGTTTACGGTCAAAGAGCACTTAAACTGTCAATAATAATTTCATTACTTTTCAATACTTTATTATTCAAGTGGAACATGATTATAATTTTCTAAATGTAAAAATGGGACACATTAATGCAAACTAATGCAGGATTTTCCTACTTTTGAAGCTCCACAGAAAACTTTGTACCTAGCAGGGCAATAATATGTGTGCACAATATTAAACTTACAAACGATCCAAGCAACCTTCCCAAATTCCAACAGTGCAAAAAATAAGAAAAAAGAAACCTAAATGATGCAAAACTACAAATGAGCCAAATATTAACTCAGAGCTACGTCGTACCTCCTAATCACGTCATATCTGAAAGATTCTTCACAAAGTCATTTTCTTGAGAAAAGAATCACACAGAGTGTGCTCCTGCTGTTCACATTGTTCATATGATAAATCTGTGTAATCAAGTCTTCCAGCACACATGGCACATCCTAGATGGTCTCTGATAGATTCCTTACAAAATAAATTTCTTATGAAAGTTTTTATTAAGCAAAGAATTATATGTACAATAACATACCATTAATGATGAGTTAAATGAAAACATTAAAAACATTAAACTTCAAAAAATATTTTTAAAATGAGACTATAGGGTCTGTGGTGATAAAACTATAAACTATAAACTAAATTCAAAGATCTAGCAAAAACAAAGGACTTCTCAAAACGCATACACGTCTTGCCATTTAAACTGGCCCAATTAATGCTAAATGCATCAGTAAGTATTTAGCTGTACTGGCAAATCTGTACTTTTTCCCTCATTCTCAAATGCAGCATTTCATCTCCTACTCTGTGACTTCTATTCTAGGAGTTTTTCGAAATTATCAGAAAATGATGATGCTAGCTAACTCCCAGCTTCAAACCTGCTCCAGTGCAAATCAACATGAGGCATCACAGGTGGCTATATCCGTCTTTATTAATAGTCTGTGATTTAGAGAAACGTTCGAGATGAGTGCACAGTTATTTATGTGGAGCATTGCATAGGGGCTGGAAACGGTGGAAAAAGCAATCAGTGTGTATTGAAAGAAATGATGTCTTTATGATAATCAGCTGTGTAAACTGGCCAGCTTTTAGAAACCACCAGAGTTTCATTTAATCATATATTTCCACATAATGGTTAGCATAGAAATGATAAGTTGATACTATTTGATGACATGTTCTGTTCAGCTCAAACAGTCCCTCAAAGTTAAAAAAATAAATATCACTTATAAAATAAAAAAAAATAAAATCACTTATCTATAGGCTCATTTTAGGGTGTGCTGGAAGACATGCAGCTCAAGGTAGGTTTAAATTTTTATTTTTAATATCTTGAGTAGAATCATGTTGCTCTGAGGCATTACACAATGATTTTTTCTTTTCTTTTTTTTAGCAAACATTGGTAAAATCAGTCACTTTTTTGTTTTAAATGACCAAACTATTCTGATTAAGTATAAATTGCCTTCATGAGTTATTAATAATCTCTGGCCCTCTTTCACAGCATGACTTTTGTCCCATCTTCCTCTCCTCACCCTCAACTGGTCGTGGCAGATGATCCTCCCTGATCCTGATCCTGCAGGAGGTTTCTTCCTGTTAAAAGGGAGTTCTTCCTTCCCACTGTCACAAAGTGTTTGCTCATAGGGGGTTGTCTGATTGTTTTCTCTGTATTATTGTAGGGTCTTAACCTTACAATATAAAGTGCCTTGAGGTGACTGTTGTTGTGATTTGGTGCTATATAAATAAAACTGAATTGAATTAAGTTGAATTAAGACTCTATGGCATCATTGTCAAAGTTTACTCATCTGATAGTAATATTGTTTATTAGTAATTTTACATTGATCTGCAGCACTGCATGACAACATGGATAAAACCATTGCTGGAAGTACAGGTTTGATTTCACTTGTATCTTATTCAAGTATTTTATACTATTTCTACTTCTAATTTAGATGGAAATATTGTACTTTGTATTCCATTCTTCATTTTACAACTTTACTTACTTAAAATTTTGCAACATTTTAATTCTAAGGGGATATAAGTAATTAAATCATCTCCAGCTATAACATTAAAGTGACATCAACATAGTTGAATCAATTCTTATGATCTGGTAATATAATGTAAATCATTCTTCATAATGGATACTTTGAGCAGATTTTGACACTTGAACATTTGTATTACTTAAGCAGGATTGTGACTTTTACTTACTTTACTTTTACAGAATATATTATATATAGTGAGTAAATGCTTGTTTCATCACTCTCAAAAAAAATTATAATAATAATGAAAAAAATACTAATTATGTCTAAACTTTTGCGATAAATCTGTGTGAGGGTTGCACATGAGCCTCATCATCATCTCCGTACCTTGTTCTTGGAAATCAGCTTTACCGCCCACTGAAAACAGAAGTTTCTCCGAACACAACTAATTATGCACGTTCTCTCCTTTAAGACACCGAGGACAAACAAGCACATGCAATGCTCTCTTTTCAGCATTTTAAAGGCTCATTTGAACTAAGTTGCATGAGCGTCTGTATATTTTTCCCTTCTTTGGCTATGCTTGATTGTGAGCATGTGCATGTGATTAGAAGGCTATCAACAAAAACAAATGAGCTCAGGCAAAGATTTCCATAACCGCTGGCCACAACACCAAATAAAGGTAGGAAATAAAGTCCTTTTTGTACAGCTGAAGACTGCATGGGGGTTACAATGACACAAAAGTGTCTTTGTAAAAATGAGAAATCTATTCGGAAAAACTAACAGAATACATCAGAATATCTCCAAACTACTCAGTGTAGTTGTTTTACAGTGTTCTGTTGAAAAGATCTGGCACTTATTGACGCGTTTGTTATCACATACTGGCAAGATATCCTGTACAACGTATTGTTTTGCCAAGATTTTTGTTCTTGTACTGACAGCCACCTCGATTATATTGCAATCATTTTTCAAACATGCCATTTTCTTTTACAGAACCAAACTAGTGAACTTTCAGATGGGGGGGGGGGGGACTTATCAGACAAGAAAGTTAGACACGAAAATGCACAAGAGTGGCCTGAGCTATTACTAGCACTATTAGCTGCCATTCACACACTCTGTTGAAACGAGTCTAGTTGAAAAGGTCACAGCTACATCAGAGTCCATTATGAAGTAGTCCTGTAACAAAACAGTTACTCCGCTTTATATAATAATAACAGGACATAAACAACGCATTGGAAAAAAAAGCTGTAAAAGGAAAATGTAATTATTTGCCGTTGACCCCTTCTGCTTTGAATGGGGCCCAACGTCTCACACCTACCCCGGTTACTCCCTCCTTTTCTCTCTTTCTCTCTTTCTGTGAGAGTGTGTGTTTGTGCGATGTTTGTGAGGACTCAGAGGTGAGGCTGCTTGCCAGTTCCCCATTGAATTCCTGAATGATGCACTTGATTGTCATAATCTAATCACCTCCAGCTTCATCATATTGGCCAGCTTTTTCGACCTCTTTCAGACAGATTTTTCCAGCTGTAGCTGTAACATTTTGAATCATCGCTCGCAGCTCTTGAATTACTCGGTGAAACTATTTCTTTCACTGTTCTTCAGTGTTCTTCACATCTCCAGCCAACTGGCTCTCTCTGTCTAGTCCTCATTTTTAAGAAACCCGTAACTAGCTGCCATTTTCAGCCACAGTCTATCACCACCCCAGCCTCTGCTTTCCTCCAAAGCATCACCTCACATGTCTTTGCTTTTACATAATAAGCCTTTTTAACTCTGGTTCTGTGCCCAGTTGCAATTGCAATTGACTCTACCAAAGTTTCACATTACTCGTTTAAATTTGCTCTACTCGTGTAACCTAAAACTCCAGTCAGAGCTCTCAACTATCATGAGTCTCTCCTGGAGAGGTCTGAAAATTAGAAGAAGAATATTAATGCAAAATGTAACAGAATACTTGAATCTTGTAAATTAACAAGTTATCTAATTTATTACTTTTGTGTACCCTTAGTGCTAAACTTTACAGTCATGGTAAGGTTTTACATATGAGGAAATAATAACAAAAATAATAAAAAATAATTTGTCCTTACCAGGTCTTATAATTATCCTGAGATCCTGAGATGACCCACAACACATGTCGTATTATTCTAGTTATTATCTATTTATCAAAAACTAGGCCAAAATGCAAAAACAGTGTTGGAAAAACCAAGTACATCCCATGATTTGATCGCTTGTAGAACCACTTTTAGCAGCAGTAACTTGAACATTTGCTTTCTGTGAGACTTTATCAGCCTCTCACATTGTTGTGGAGGAGTTTTGGCCCACTGTTTTTACATTGTTGTTTCAGTTCACTGAGGTTTTGCAGGCATTTGTTTATGTGCGGCTCTCTTAATGTCCCACCCATTTCAGTCAGGTTGAGGTCTGGACTTTGCTGCACCTTGATTTGTTTGATTTTTCAGCCATTTTGTTGTAGATTTGCTGTTGTGTTTGAGATCATTGTCCTGTCGCTTCACTTGATTTTGGTCAAGCTTTAGCTGTTTGACAGATGGTCTCATATTTGACTATATAATGCTTTGGTATAGAGAGGGGCTCATGGTCAACTCAATGACCCCCCCACCACCACCACCACCACCACCGTGCTTGACAGTCGTTATGTACAGACGTGCTGTTTTCTCCAAACATAGTGCTGTGCATTATAGCCAAACAGCTCCACTTTGCTCGTGTCTGTCCAAAGCCCTTTCCTCCAAACGTTTGTCCAAATGCAGCTTTGCAAGCTTAAGCTGTGCTGCCTTTTTAGAGAGAACAGGCTTTCTTTCAGCAACCCTTTCAAACAACTGTTGATTTTATAGTTTTAGAGTCATGAACTTGAACAACTAACAACCTAACTGAGGCCTGTAGAGTCTGAGATGTAGCTCTTGGGTTTTTTGTCATTTCTCTTAACTTGGGGAGAATATGCTGGGAAATTTATTGCCGTTAAGATTGGCAAATGTTTGGATTTTTTTCCACTTGTGACTAATTTGTCTCACAGTAGAAACGGCCTGATAGCCCTTCTCAGATTAATGGACAGCAACAAAGACCTGCTTTAGTCCAGCATGGGCCAGACTGAAAGACAGAGCCACCTTGTGAGTTAAAACTTCGATCATGCTGCACTTTATATGGCTGATATACACATTACAGTAAATCATCAGTAACCGCACATATTTTAACTTATTATACTTTTGCTGCTTTGCATTACAGACCACACAATATTATTGTTATATATTTTTATGACACAGAGACTGATCCAAAGCTTTAACTTTCCAGCTTGCTTTGGTAAACACATACTAACAAAATAAACAGTACAAGTCACTGTAGCAGCCGTCCCGTGGTTCAGTTCTCTTTGTTCAATATTGCTTCATTATGCTGGTTAAGTATCTGCTGTTGCTCCAAAGACAAAACAATAAACCAGAGACTGTTTGTTTGGCTGGGGGTAGCAAAGTGACTGCTGTCTCATCTACTGAAATGTTTTGGCTCAGATACAATAGACATACAGTATGTGACCTTCCATGTATCGCACTTGGCAGCACAACTGATTGTCAGACACTGACAAATTTATTTTAATTACACACTAACACAAAGGCATTTAAAAAAACGTTGGTTTACCAAAGGCTCATAGTCACTGCTGCTGAGAAACAATGAAGATACAAGTTGATGTAATTAATCAGGCCTCATTTAATGGATTACTTTTATGTATCTTTTCACATTAAAACATTTTGATGCCTGAATTTACCTTTTACTTTATTATTGTTTTTACTTGCTTACTTATTTTTGCTGTGACATAGATATGCATGCTCAATTAATGTTTCAGAAAGTGCTTATGAGTGCTGCAGCCATTCTTGATCATGTACCTTTAGCTGCTGTTAAAGTCTGGTGCAAGAGGAACCTGTTGGTTATTATCTGTTAAGTCTGAGCCATCTTCACTTTCAATAACAGAGTTAATAATTGCCACCTGCTACCAGTAAAAGCACGTGGCTGATGAGTTGCGACTGAAAAGAATTATGTTGGGAGGGGGAATGAAAGGAAAGTATGAAGGAGGCAGGCAATAACACCGGGGAATTGCACCCCAGAAAATATTAACATGCAGTAAAAACTCAGTTATATTGCAAATTAACTGAGACACAAAGATTTATTATACTGAGATGAGGATGTCAAATCAAATGGGTAGGGACCAGAACTGCTGCAGAAGAAAAGCCACAAACTAGATATCCAAATACAAGTAAGGAATTATAATCCTACTTTACTGACGCTATAATCTAAAAAGGCCTAATCAGAAAATCAAAAGGCACGGACATTAAACGAGTAAAAACCTTCAGCCTGATTGAATCTTTTAAAATAAAGAGGAAACTAGGTGGAGACCACTTGCAGAACAGCCTCCTGTACACAGATGAGAGCCCATGAGTGCACACAGCTACTCAGTGCTCCACTGTAATCCTCACTTCTAATGAAATGGTGTAATCTAGTTTGGTGGCAGGGTGTGGTTCCCTGCCTCAGCTCTGGGAGGGAGGGGTGCTGTAGACTGGAACCAGTCCCAGCAGCTGAGCAGAGAGGCACATCTGGCTTATTTCTTATCAAAATCGCTCCACTTATGTAGTAAATGCTGGACCAACCTAAGATAAATACAGAAAGATAATAATAATAATTACAGTAGAACTGGGGAAGACAATACAGATTAAGACAAAAGACTTAAACAAAACCGCTTCAGTGACTTCATTTGGACACCTAATTGGATTGGCAGGACAACAGTGGGGTTCTGGCAGAAGTTGGCCACCTTGCACTGCCAAAAACAAGGCAAGCGACTAGATGCACACTGAATAGCTGTATTTATACTACCTTTGACAATCACAGCTGCAACCAAAGTAAATGAAAGGAGGCCAAGAGAGAACAAATCAGGGGAGTAGCTATACTATGAAGCAGAATTTGGGGCTTAGATAGAGAGATCCAGGTTCCACCTTCACTCCATAAACACTTGGCACAACATAGCAGAGCCTCCTCGACAGGACAAGACTCAGCTGTACATCTGCATCTAAAGGGTAAAGGGCACTCTTTTGAGGATGCTAATGTTCACATTTTGGACACCCCTTTCACACCTTGGCTCATGTGATGAGGCACATGATCAATAGTGGGGTCAAGGACACTCTTATAGGACAACGCCCAGAAGGGTGTAAATACCTGGGACTCCACCATTTGGTTGCAGAACTGAAAAGGTTTCTTGGATTAGAGTTGAACTGTCTTCAAGAAACTTAACCCTGTAAGACCCGACCCATCAAAAAATAACCAGAAAATTCAGGTTTTTTTGGATCTGAGATGTTTATTAACCCTTCTAACAAAATCCACAAAAGTTTTCCTTGCAATATCATATTGCTTATTACATATATTATTTAACGCATTTGATACACTGGGCATTTTTGGCAACTTTTTGTTAACAACAATGTTAATTTTAGACAACAAAAGAGTTTTGTCCATAACATTTTGAAATTACAGAACAAAAGCGCTTCAGTGACTTCATTTGGACACCTAATTGGATTGGCAGGACAACAGTGGGGTTCTGGCAGAAGTTGGCCACCTTGCACTGCCAAAAACAAGGCAAGCGACTAGATGCACACTGAATAGCTGTAATGTGTTTTACAGTTTTTCCTCTCAGAAACTCATGTATCAAATATGATACTAATGGCATTAAAGGGTTAAAGAAGTCCAGTCGCTTTTCTTTTCAAGCTCCTTAAATGACCAAAACCTGCACACACACATTTCAACTTGTGGTTTACTTTTTTACCAGGATGCATCTCTATAGTAACTTGTGCTGCAGATGTAAGCAGCTCCAAAGTAGGCTTTGTTTGAGTTAAGAGATCAACAAAGTCACCAAGCGTTTTTTTTTTAAAGCCATTTTGTTTAACCTTGCACTTGTTGACCTTCTGCAAATCCTGCTTAAAAAATTATGCTTTTGTATTTGTTCTCTCCTCCCTCTCAGATGGTTGCATCTGAAAAATAATGCTGACATAAAACACATTCAATTGAATCAGTACAGTAAATAAACAGAATACAGCGTTGCACTTACAGTCTGACCTTCCCATATTTTAGTGATGAAGTCATGATACTGATAAGTCCATTAACACATCCTGCCTTTTGTCAATTACACTGGTTTTGTAAGGACTTTATTTTATAGTTAGCATTTCACAGTTCCCACAGGAGTGCAAGGTCATGCTGCATAAATTTAAATCAAAGGGTGAATGTGAGTCTCCAAGCAGACGTCTCTGTGACTTCCAGTGACCAGACATGCTTGTGCAAATACTTCAAAATAATGCAGTTGAACTCCAAGCTCACTTAAAAAATATAACAGTATTGAAGTATAATGTCAAAATTGTGATGTAATAGATCATCGTACATAACTGCTCATTAAATTAAATTCAGTGAAATTAGATGAGATTAGGCTGTAACGACTCCCATAAGAATTTGAATTACGGGAATATAGAAAATATTATTGACACACTGACATTATGTCTATGGAAACATTATTGTACCAATATACAGAATAATTCACATGAAGCCATAATGATGCAGAAAATTGAGAACAGAAAATTGCAAAGAGAGGAAAGACTAAAATAAAATTTTAAAAAACATTTTTTCAGAGTGTGCGTGTCACATTAGCAAGTCTACAGGAAGCTAAATATACTGAAAGTTTGTATCCATATGTGATGCTATTTCCCAGCTTGGACTGCATGACGTCAAAGAGTCTTGTTTGTCCTCCTGTTCTTTGCTTCTGTCTCGTTGTCTGGAAATGTGCCTACTTGTCAGATGCTGTTTTCTACTTTTCCCTCCAATCTTGCAATTTACATTCAGCTGTTTTTATATTCTTTATGCATGTCATGAGAACCAGGCAACACATAGCTTTTCGCAGATTAAAAATAGAAACCACCTTGCTTTGTAGACATCAGATTTCAGTCTCTTCTTCTTCAATGCGCATATTTCCTTTTTAGCTCATTCTTTTTCCTGCTTTCACAAATTCTGCTTTCATTTCCTTATTTCTTTCCATTAGATGCATCCTGTTCACAGTGCTATACAAGATTTTCACTTGTCTGTCTCTACTACATTGCAACATCCTGTTTGTTTGCATTATTATGCTGGCAGATGATGGAAAACCCTAGCCCAGTTAATGGAAGCACCAACGCATAAAGCAGATAAAGCAAGATTTACTGTGAATGTAGAGCTTGAAATATTTCAGAGCACGATATAAATTGAGTATGACCTTGAGATTGGTATAATTCCAGCCACACGCATACATGTAATTCAAGTTATCAAAACAGCAAACCAACTTATCAAAACATTTGAGAAATTGCAGTCGTTAAAAAGCCGTGTCGTGTAAAATGATTGCCATAAATGGCTCTGAATAAGGATAATAATGCTGTTTGGTTTGCTGTTTAAACAGGAATAAATCACACATTCTGTGCATGCTAGGTAACTGAAGTGAAGCATCATTGCATCAGCCAGCATTCAGGAACACCTAACATGCTGTATAAACAACTTTCACAACGAGCCTGTACACAATATCAGCGTCAACACTGAAAGCACTGAATATTTCAAATCAACCACCCACCTTGTCCAGCAGCGAAATGAGCCAGTTTTACCCCCCGAAACACTCCCATCTGTTTCTCTCTGTCTCTCTCTTTCTCCCTCTAACCCTATTTCTCTGAGTGGGGAGGGAAAAATATGAAAATCCAAGGGTCGTTTTTAAATTGAAAGGGTACTGAGTCGAAACTGTATGCTAATGTCTCTAAATGGTGCGAGATGGTTGTTCACTTTCCACCCAGGGGGCTCCCTAAGCAGATACAGAGCCCAGAACCACTGTTTCCACTTAGGATAGCATTAGACTATATTAGATTGTGGCAGAGTTTTTTTTACCTGCTTGTGGCTGTGGCTTACAGTGTGTGAACTTTGCCACACACTTTTGCCACTATGTCTGTAGCTCAAAGCTGAGCACTTGTTGTATTAACAGAGTTACCTGAAATTAAGCTTTCAGTGATCATTTCCAGTTCTGACAGTGTCAAACATGTACCATTATTTCCAGGTGTTGGACAAGTGAGAGGTGGCCTTGACTGCACTGTGAGGCTGAAGTGATTCTTTTATGTATACTCTATAACTTTGACTCCCCATAAAACACTACGGAGTTAAAGATATTGCAGTTTATTGCAGATAACAAATCATGTGCAGGCTTGCTGATCAATCTGAAAAACAACAAGGGAAGGCGTCCTCGCGATACCTTTTGGTGTCATAATTTTGTTATTAGAAGAAAAGTGTAATTAAAAACAGGATGTTTGCCAGCCCGATTATTGATAATGTAATACTGAGTTAATAGTACCTTTGTTTTGAAACAATCCTGCAAACTGTTCAGTGTAGAAGCTTCTGCTGGTTTGGATAAACACGTAATCCCAACAGGCCCAACAGCCACGGGCCATGAAAGGTCAATTAGTTTTCTTCTGAGAGGCTGAAGAATAAAGGATAATTTTCTAATCCAAAAGGGAGTACAGATCTGGTGCTAGGAGGAGAGACAAAGTGATGGCACTGGGTCTTTAACTCAATGTTTCTATGTTAATGGACATTATACTGTTTATTTTGAATATAGTTTCATGGTTATTTTTACATCATGTATAAAGTATGTTTCTTTTAGCCTTTAGTTCTTCATGATCTTTGAGTTTGTCCTCCCTCAGTGTCCCTGCGTTTAGTCAGCCTTGTCATCATGTTGTTTATCTCCTGTCTACCCGGTCAGTCATGTCCCCATGTCTGTTTCTCCCCGGTCCAAGTGTCAATCCTGTGTGTCTTAGTCTTCATCTGTGTCTTCATTGTACGTCTGTTTTATTTTGTCTCTCGTCCTGTGTACAGTGTGTGCAGTTTTGCTTCCCTTGTCCTGTTATCCTGTGTGTATTTAAGTCCTCAGTCTCCCTCTATTCATTGTTTTGTCGTTTGCTGTGTTTCCTTGTGTTCTGTGGTCCCTCATTTATTCCTAGTTGATAGTTCCTAGTTTCTAAGTTTTTGTATGTTTCTACTTTTGAGTTTAGGTAGTTACAGCAATAAAGCTGCCTCTTTTAGTTCATTCCTTTGTTTCTGAGTCCCGTGTTTGGGTCCTTCTTTTGCCTCCCACACAGCACTACATGACAGACGAGGAAAAAAGAAAAAGAAAACCAAGAAGGACCGCAGACACTCTGACAAAGAACTATACATTGATGACTGCTTGGGAGCAAGACACAGGCAAATGTAAGACTATCAGACAAACAGCCTAAACTAGCTGTCAAAGTCAAACAGGAACTCGAGGCATGAACCAAAGCACAGGATTGCTAAACTGAAACTCTGAGCTGGAATATCGTAAATCAAGGAGGCAATTATAATACCACCAGAGATGTTGTGAAATCAAAAACCTTCACTCAAACGTTTAAACTTTATGCATTCCAAACTCAAATATATTGACTAAGGCTTCAGAACCCAAAACAGCAGACGATCATTATTTCCTCGCACCTCTTCTTCCCTCACCTTTTCAGTAATGATGTCCCTGGATGATTATGTGGAATAAGTATGTTGTAATGCCTCAGAGAAAAAATCATCATCACACAGGGTGAAAAGGCTGATGATAGATTATTGCTAAATCAGCACTTGGGTGGTGAAGCATAATGCCTTGCAAGCAAAATTGGAAGGATTGAGGGTTGAAAAGGTTCGTGAACACAGCTGCTGAAACATGTGCAGCGTGACTTCATCGTTACACAAAACAACTCAGTCTGAAATAGCAGAAGGAAATTACTTTTAGGGGTTTTTATTTCTGGTCCCTCTTCTTTGAAACCAGCTTCCAGTTTGGATTTGGGAGACAGACACGCTCTCTATTCTTAAGATTAGACTTAAAACTTTCTTTTGTGATAGAGTGCTGGACCAGGGTGACCCTGAATCTGCCATTAGTTGCGCTACAATAGGCCTAGGGTGCTGGGGCTTCCCAAGATGCACAGAGTGTTACTTGTTCACTTGCTATGTGTTTATACACCACTCTGCAATTAATCATTAGTTATTATAAATCTCTGGCTGTCTTCCAGTGTTTCTTGGTTCTGTCTGATTTCTGCATGCTAAAAGCATGTTTCTCCTTCACACCGGAGCTGCTCAGGTCTCCCACTGATCTTACAATATAAAGCGCTTTGAAGCTACTGCTGTTGTGATTTGACGCTATATAAATACTGATGAATTTAATTGCGTGTGGTGGACTAGTTTCTTCTTTTGTGTTACACGCATAGAGCTTCGCGCCACCTGGAAAGCAATGCAGAGTAAATAAGTGTGAGAGAGCATAAGGTAGGAAGTAACAGATTCCACGTTAATGGGATCACAATGATCGCACTGGGAGAAATGGAAAAACACTTGAAACACTTTACACGTCGTAGATGAGTGAAGAGAAAGGGCACTTAGAGGCGTGAATGTGTGAACCATCGTGTTATTTTCTGTCCAATATTGCAGAGACTGAACAAAAAACAGCAGAAAGTCCTGGCAGCTCCAGGTCCTCACTGTGAATCCTTGGACTCAGAAAGGCTTGGCTGGAGTAACCCTGCCCTGCTGGACTCCAGCATTGATCCAAACTGCACCCACACAAATGATTATCTGCACACACATCACCTCTCAGTAGAAGGAACAGAGCTGGGTGTATTTTATAATGAGTGGATGTAAGCGTGAGGTTCAAGGACTTACGGTAGTTTCTCTTTTCATGCTGCTCTCCGATGCCTTCAAGGTTCAAATCACTTAGCAGGGCGATGTAGACTCAGTCTAGACTGGCATGTGTATCGGTGACTTTTGAACATCAAAGCTAAACACTATAGCAAAAGAGACATGAAGACAAGATGATGGTTTTCACTAAAGAAAAGGTAAGCTGCGAAACCAAACAAGACTATTCTTAATAAACAAACTCTTATTTTTGACAGTGCTGAGCAAAAGTTACCAGCAGGCTAATTGTTGCTCCTGTCTTTGTCTATCACCTTACAAGTGAAAGTGTCTGACTTTGTTCTCTTATTACATCAGCAGGTTTCAGAGAGTCCATATTTCTTTTCTTTTTTCTTTTTTTTTTCTTTATCAATTGTTTCAGAGCAGCAGAGAAAACGGCACATATTCACACTTTCAGCAACACCTCCCGAGTGTGCATACTCACCCACTTGGAAAAGCATGCACACAAAAAAACTACAGCACACACAGCCTGCAACACATTCATGCTGCATTCATACACTTCTTTGTAGATAATATCAAGCAGCTAATGTGGTGATTCTTTGAATTCCTTGTAGAGTCTCTGTGTATTCAGTCGCCCACTAAGACTTATATAACCAGTGAGTACATGGTATTTTCACTTAATGATCAAACATTTCTCCACTTGGTAATGATTGTTTTTAAACTCTGGACTAAACAGTGCTCATTTCTTTTTCTTAATTTTTCTCCAAACACTAGAAGATACAATAAATATATTTCTCAACCACTTCTGCATTCTGTGGGAAATAAGACCTAATAATTATTATTGTTTTATACTCGTTCTAGCATTCCTACACATGATAATGTTTATTTCTAATAATTAAATATTTATTAACTATCCTTAAACTGGATAAAATTGTTTATTTTCTTTGCAGAATCCTTGATCTCTGTGTGTAAATCCTCACTGTTTGGGTCAAGTTTAACCCGGGTTGACATTTGACAGCAGTAATTTTATCTTAAAATCAGATGACTTTTCTTAATGTGACCCAAAATATACAAAAATGAAAACGCTTAAATTTTATATATTGTACGGGTGCTGCGCTGAGGGTTGTCCTGGGTCACATTTGACCTGTAAATATTAAGATGGATTTTAGATTTATCTGTGTTTAATTTTTGTGGGACAGGAGTGACAGAGCTGAAGAGGGACCTTGAGACCGTTTGTATTTCCACCTCATTTCTTGAGGAACTGAAGAAGCCTCTGGGGTGAGAGGTGAAATGTCTTCATGACATATGAAGAAGTCCAGTCGCTGTTTTTCAGGCTCCTTAGATTACCAAGGCTTGGATGACTGAGACACAAACAATGTCACTTTAAAAGTGCTTTTAGTGATCAACAAGACCAGGAACATGTCAATTAGATGTGAGAATGATTGCACCTATAATGCCACAAAAAAACTAAAAAATAATGAAATTGGAATTTATTTATTTTTTACTGAGAGTAAAATAGTGCTCAAAAGAGGGCTTGCAGGGGTTATAAAGGTTTCCTACCACTGCTTTGAATGCAAAAACTAGTTTGCAATAAGCATGAAAGGTTTGTGCTTTGTTTTAATAATCTTGATCTGGATAACTAAACAATCTTATTATGAGCTTAATTTTTATGATGAAAGTGTTTATATAATAAATACAAACACTTTCACAATGTTCTGTCCAGTTTTGCTTTCAATAATTTATATTCAAATCATTATGTTTTTGTAGATAAAACAGGACGTGGCATTGTGTTGTATGTTTACAGCATTAAATTACAAGAAATTTGTGTAAAATAATAAAAAACACAGTATCATCTACTCTTTGAAACATTATTTAAGGATTAATCAACCATTTATTAATGTCACATAAACTATTCATACATTTTGTATAGAATCGTAGTTAGAAGTTCAATATAAACACTTCACTGTTAGTTAGAAATTTGCTAAAAATTCTGTTCTCCTCGTTGATTCTTGGTTGGTGTTTTCTGAACTCCGACCTCATTCTGATCTTGTAATATTTCCCATGGCTTTCCATTTCAAATGATCAGTCAGTCAGTAATCACAAATCAGTTTATTTCCCCAAAATTAAAAATTGCTTTTCTAAAACCTATTCTTTTTTGACCAAATGGAAGAAAAAACCCTCATTATTGGATGAATTACAGAGGAGTACTGTTGCACCTCTCTAAACCTTTTAATTTAAGAACTGGTACATCTGGTCTTCTCTCATCCAGGTAGTCCAGGACTGGGTTGCTGTAAGCAAGCTGATCAAATTCTGCGTGTTTGTTACAAGAGGTTGCACTTGGAGATATCGGTGTCTCTTCTTCTTCTTCTTCTTGTCCGTCTTCACAAGAGAAGCTGCAGCAGAGAGATGCTTTGGCAATTAGGTGGTCCATTGGTTTGAGAGAGTGCATCCATTTGGGCAGGAAGTCCCAGTTCTGGAGCTTGGTTGGCAGGTGATGGGGGCTGCGGGACTGCATTACATTTACCATGGTAATGAAGATGGTGACACCCAAGAAAGGAGCCCCAACTCCTGCCATCACCTGCCAACCAGCCAGTGAGAGGCCCAGCACCAGTGATGGAAGGAGCAGGAAGCAGAGGAGTAGGTACAAGATTGCAAACCAGCGGTACTTGGCAGTGCGCTCACCGAGAACGCGAGCCATCCTTATAGGTAGACGCATGAATGGTAGAGGATACCACAACAGAATGCCAGAAACATTGAAGAAGAGGTGACACAGAGCAATCTAGAAGAAAAGAGACCTAATAATTACATCATATTTACACAAGTTACACACTTTTTTGTTAAGATCTGTTTACAGATACAAAGCAAAAAAACTACGTGTTAAACTCTGCACTCAAGTTCCCTGCTGTGTGTGAGCTTCAACTTGCAAGTACGAATTTTGACCCAAATCTTTCTTCCTTTCAGCTGATTGGTCAATGTCATGTCAATCACAAATTTTACATGACCTTGGGGGGGGGGTAGTGTTGTGGAAATGACACTCTTCACTAGTGTGGAAGTGTCTTTCAATGTTTTTATTGAACATTTGAACATAATTCAACACAAACTCTCGCAGAGGATATAAAGTCAGAGAGAGACATGTTTTGAAATGACAAAGAGCAGGCAAATCTAATACACGTAGAGCTGCCGCAAAAAACCAACAGAGCTCAGCGGCCAGCGCAACAAATTTTGGATCCTCTCTGGTGAGTGCAGCGCATGCCGCGTCCATGTGGAAGGGTCTTTATGCTGCACAGTGTGACTCACAGCAGTGGACCCGGGTCAGCTCCAACTTTGTGTTAAAGCAATACTAAAGTAATGGCAATGGTATTTCTGACCATTGGTATACCACAACTTTATCCTTTCAACAGCTACCAACAGTTAGGGACCTAGCTTGTGCCTTATGGGATATTTATATAGAGATGCTCAAGTTTCAAACTGTACTACCATCCCAGGACCTGAAGCTCAGAAAAGCGTCCCTCCGACAGCCAAACCCATCTGTTCTCTGATTGGATTGTTAAATTTGTGATTGACATGACATTGACCAATCAGCTGAAAGGAAGAAAACTTTGTACTTGCAAGATGAAACTCACGTACAGCCAGGAAACTTGAGCGCAGCGTTTTACATGTAGTTTTTTGCTTTGTATCTGTAAACCTTTGTATCGAATTAAAAAACAAACAAACAAAACCTACCTGTATGGCAGCTGCAAGTTTGTTCCCAGGACTCGCCAAAGCTGCCAGCAGGGCTGTGGCAGTTGTGCCAATGTTGGACCCAAGAGTGAGAGGATAGGCCCGCTCCAAACTGATTACACCAATACCTGATGAAGATGACAAAGCCACATCATGTCAAATGCTTTACAGCATATCGTAATGGTTTATCAGAAAATATAATTAGTGTTGTGTTCATGTTGAAATATTTATAGGGCATCACTAAGCTGTACTGAGAGTTCTTAAGATGTTTTGTGACAAATGCAAATGCCATCTATGAGAAATCTCAGAAATTACCCATGATCATGTACTTGCAGTAATAAGAAGAAGTGAATATCACAAGAACCCCGCTGGAAGTTATGAAAAGTGTTCTCCTGATGGCTTCAAACTTATAGGGAAAATTGAAGGAGAACATCACAGATATAAAGTGTGCTGTTATGTGCTGTTTCAGATGAACACCAGGTAATATTTTAATTTTAAAAAGAAATCCTTCTCATAAAGGTTAAACTATATCTTTGGCTGATAGGATGATTAGTGACTGCCAAAAAAGGTTGCAACTGAAAGCTGAAGAAGAAAAACACTGTTATATATTTACATAAGTAAAGCAAGTGAAATTGTACTTTCAAAAACCTCTGAACTGTGATTTTATTCCTCCACAGCCATCTAAAAGGAAAGGATTGTAAAAAGTCACCAATCAGCAACCTGCTTGCTTGTTCCTGACCTCTAAATGGTCAAAATTACCGAAGTTAAAGTAATAGGTCTGCCTGAAATACTGGTATTTTTTTTTATCAAATTTCCTTCTATAAACTGTTTAATCTATACACAATATGGCATAAGCTCTGTGATGTAATAGAAGGCCAGAACATGACAGATATCGAGGTGATTGGTTTAATGAGAAAGAGATCTGATGGGGGACAGGTGTGGGCGATTGAGGGTGACACACTGAAAAGAGCTAAAAGTGGGTCACTGGGGAGGGAAACGCTGTGCTGTGTGGTGTGGAGGGACAATAGTAGTCTCAGCTATTTAGAGTCGATGACAATGAAGACAGTTAGTTGTTCCACTGTCAGGAAGGGAGATCTGTTGCCTCCTGAAGATATTAAAGCTCAGTAAGGTTGCCTGTATTGCTCTTCTGTTGTCTGTCATGGTATCTACATGATACCCAAGCTATATATTATGTGTATGTGCTTTAATATGTGGGAAAGGGGGATAGCCAGGAATGTAATTTACCAGGAGGGACAACTTTAATGCTTCTATTATATTGCATGGGTTAATTGCAGGCCTGTTCATGTGGGTGGCTTGGCTTTTGGACTGATTTGCCATGTGTAAGTATCCTGCCTAAACTGTCTGTGTGGGTTGCAGCAGCGCTAACTTACAGGAAATTATTGATTGTTCTGGAGAATGTTAATATCTTCTCATGACAAATCATTTTCTGAGTACTATGAAACATTGATTGTTTATAATAAGTAGATGTTTTTGTAAATTCTTTGTTTATGTTGATGATTTAAAGGCTCAAAATTTACAGGCAAAAATCTTGCCAACAGCAGAACCCACATTTTTTACAATGGCAGCAGCAGCAGTGGCAAAATATTTCAAATTATCGCAGCCTGAAAATAATCCAGTTCAGTCCAGAGGAACAAGTCAGACAAACATTTACTCATCTGCACGTCACCCTGTACCTCCTCAGCCAAGTCAAATGGCACGGGGCAGCAATGGTCAGACTGGGCTGAGTAGCTAGCTGATGTCAATAACTGGGATGAAATATTGAGCTGAAAATTCATGAACCTTCCTTGCGAGGTATGCAGTTTTGACATTGATGGCCTATGAAACTATAACTACTGGTCAATGAAGCATATCCCTCTGTTACCTAAACACCAATTGATTGCACTTGTTGGAATTGGACACCACAAACTGCTAGTCCTTTGTTTGCCCTTTATAACCACTGAAGTGACAGCATCACAGCTCCTTACCAGTTATATCAGTGTTTAGGGTGCTGATACCCCCTCCCGTATTCTCCTGAATGACATGTTGCCACTCAGACAAAACTTCCACATTAGTGCTGCATATGAGGCGACAAGTCAAAATTGGAGACAAATAAATGACAGTTTTTTCCTCCATCAAAGCCTCAAAGAATGTTTTCAAACTGTTTCATCTCCTTTTGTATGATCTGAGCATCGCTGAACAAGGAGTGGACAAAGAGACATTACGTAACCTTCCTGATATATTTTTGAGCCACAGACAGTTATTGCACCAGGGTTAGGGTGACACTGACTTAGGCAGGATTCACTTGAAAATGAAACTGACACCAGTGCAACAACAATTAAGATACAGCAGTAAGAGGCTCATAATTTAAAAGACATGTTTTTTATTGTCACAATCTGTCATTCAGTTGCTCCATGGTGACCCCAGGTTTTTTGTGTCAGGTTAATGAGGTAGCAGAATTATTTTTTGCATTATCTATAGGAAATTGAGGGATGGTCACTGGAAAACATGTATGTCCCCATTCTAGGATTGAGGTCTTTGCAGCTTTAGTCATGCTGTTCATCAGCACTTAATTTAGCAAGCTGCTCCTACAAGGTTAAAGCTGATCCCCAGCAATAAAGCAATTTTTATATGTATGTTAAGTATACTCTGTGTACAAAGTATGACCAAATACAATTATATCATCCAATTAAACCAAATAAGCGGCTCATTGCAGGTCAGCTAGAATGAGATAAACTTAAGGAATCTCTGTAGAAGGAGACAATTTAAGAGTGGCCAACAAATCAGACGGAATTTCAGAGTTTCATAGGCCAAGCCTCTTATCATAGGAGCTTTGTAAGAGGATTTGTGGGCATTGCTGGCCCGCTCCATTAGCTGGCAGAATAAAGGAAGCTTTTTCATTAGAATATGGCCTGTAAATATGCACAGATTTTGACCCTTGAATGACCTTTAACTTTCTGCCAAAGCAATTTGTAAACTCTGTTCTTAAAGGTGTTTTTTAAATACATGTGGATGGATGGATGGATGGATGGATGGATAGATAGATAGATAGATAGATAGATAGATAGATAGATAGATAGATAGATAGATAGATAGATGTTTCTAATTGTATAGGAGTGTATATTTCTTCTAAGAGATGCACTGAATTTCAGTGAATGAGGAGGACCAAATTTCTTTTGACCCAAAGAGTTGTAAAGATGTGAAAGCAGTGTCCTATTTACAGTCACAATGCAATCAAACATGTTTGTCACTAAAATCAGTGAATAATCATGACAAATAATGGTGTCACATTACTGATCCCAATATTGAGCAAAATAATTGTGATTTGGGTTTTTTGGTTTTGTTTGTTTTTTTTTTCCTTTTGCTTGTCCCATTTGGTTCTTTAGCTCTCAGAATTATTGTCTGAAGGCCAAGAAAGATGCCCAACGGATTTACTTTACCAAGTGGATCATCACAGCCTTGCCGTATTGGTCCATTTGACCTTTATCATTATTTATTATTTATTTATTTATTTTATTTTATTTTAAGTTATTACTTACAAGACAGACATGACTGGGGAATAAGAAAGAAAGAAAGAAAGAAAAAAAAAAAAAAAAAAAAAAAAAAAAAAAAAAAAAAAAAAAAAAAGGGGGGGGGGGGGGGGGGGGGGGGGGGGGGGGAGGGAAGAAAAACAGACGGGAAGACCTGTTGACCTGCTTTTGTGTTGCATGCAAGACCGAAAGTGCACAATGTGCTTTGAGGTAGCACTCTGTGAGCACGCGTGTGTACACCTGTGTGCACACCTGTATGCGTGAGCGCGCTTGTATTCAAAAGGTTTCTCCATGTAAGGAATCTGCTAGAGGGTGTGGGCATCAACCACCGGCAGGTAGTGTGGTGGGAGGCGATAGCCCCCATACCAGGGAGGGCCTGAGATGTTCCCAGAGAGGTGGAGTCTAGTACCCAACCTGACATATAGACATAGACAAACAGACACAGACAGACACAAGCGTGTATTCCCACCCTCATGCACACATATACAAATACTCGTCACTCGCCCAACGTGGAGACAAACTGAAGTGGACACTGAACACACAATCACACTCCCCAAACGTACTCTACACCCCAGGTCCAGGTACCATCACCGCAGAGGGGCAATCCACCCCTAGACCCAGGAGATGTTACCCTTTTCCCTGGGGTGGAGACAAGCAGACCGCCCCCGATCCCGTAGCAGCAGAGAGGCCCCGCATCCCAGACCTCGATCAAAAGGCCAACCCCACCTCCCACCCCCAGCCCCAATGGCAAACAGAGAACGGGTGTGTGAAGATCGCATACCTGTCTCTGCCCGCTCATATGTGGTGTTGCTGCGTGCAACACCACATGGGGGTGCATGGTGCATCCTGCCAGAGAGCAGCTGGTGTCAGCATGGCCCCTCCCTCAATGTCTACATCCAGGCATGGCAGTAGCACCGCCAAGCCTGGGGTGGCCCATCCAACCCCACCACAGAGGAAACTACCCCCACCCCATCATCCAATATTCCCCCAGACTACATAAGACAATAGATTCTCAGATTGAGTTCATTCTCCACCTCATTTATATCTCTCCCCCACCTGCAGAGTGAAGCGAAGAGCATCGACCAAGGATGGGTGTAACAACCTCCCTGCCGGTTAAAGGGCCCCCCGCCGATGCACCAGAGGCCCCCCCGTGCCCTCCAGGGAAAACGTCCGTAGGGTATCCCCAGACACCACCAAGCAAATGCCTACCCCCACATCAACCACAATAGTGATTTTTATTTTGGCTATAATCAGCCAGCCCAAAATTGTTTAAGGGGACTAAAGTTAAAAAAGAATAAAGAGATATATTCTACAATGCTTGGCAAAGATTTGTGCACACTGTCTTCATTTAATTCATGGACATGAAAGACTTTGGCTTTCAAAAGAGAAAAAACATTTGTTACTCACCTACAAGAGGAGTCATGGCTGAGGTAAAGACAGAGCTACTCTGCACCACAAATGTCACACCTGCACCCACAAACATGGCAACGTATCCTGCCAGCCACCCAAATGGATAGGGAAGGTCTGCAATGATGCACAAGAGAAACAATCATTTTTAACCTTAAACAAAATTGAATAATGAAGTCCTTACATTTTCCATGTAACCCCTTTCAGTTAAAAATCTATGTTCTCCAAATTTCCCAGCCAAGAGTATTAATAAAATATCAATTCTGCAATCATCTGTCTGTTGATGCCAAAACTAAGAAGAACTGGCAATTCAAAGGCAATCATAACCACCTACCAGCACCATGAAAGCTCATTCTGAGAATTCCCTCTTTTAGGTTAACAAGACAAGGAATGCATATTTGGAGCTGGAGTATATTTGTAGGAGTTTCCCTTTGATACAGTGTGATTTACTAATGTTTACAGTGGTCAGTTTACTAATTTTGCAGCCATGTCATCATTCATTTTGTGCCTGGAAAGACTGCAGAATCTGATGATGAGCAGAGGAACCACCAATAATAATAATTTAGAAGAAGGCACATTAGAACATGTCATGTTCTGAAGATGATGGATGAACTGGAAGTGTCACTTGAGCTCTGAAGCTTTTCAAATCAAGAACTCTCACATGATTTTTGTGCGAATTTTGTAAGGCTTCGTGACATCCCTCACACATAAAAAACAAATAAATATAATATAATATAATATATACACATAATAAAAAAAAATTGTATTATCTCAAATTCACCATTGTGTTTAGCATTTCAGTACAATGGACAGCTCACAATGCTTGTCCAGATTGCTGATGGAGTTCCTCAAATCCATCAGCAATCTGGGCAAAAATTTGCACTTCCAATTTGCGCGTCTCTTGATTAAGGTTTTGGTCATTACTGAATTGAACGTGCTCCATGTGCATATGTAAATTTGCCCATTGTTATTGTATCCCTGCAGAGGTTTCCACTCCCACTGCACCCTTTTCCAATTGCCTTCCCACACCAGTTTCTTCCAGTTTAGTAACACTGGCCTTTTCTTCTTTAGAAACTGTAGCGGTTTAACCTGGGTTATTATGAGTGTTGCGAAGTATATCTTCCTGCAATCACATTACATTTTTATGTGACGCAATAATGGAACGTATTAGTGTGTTAATTTCAGTAATCGCATTGCAGTAACAGTTACGTTGGTTCTCACTTTACACAGGGGTGGGTGGAAAGAGAGAAAAGAGCATCAAGGCTTTATTTTTTTATTTTTTTAACTACAGTCAGTTTTTTCTGCTGCGAGAGGGAAAATGGTGTTGCACCTGCAACTTTTGAGGCTAGGAAATATAGATGTAATTTTAACTTTATTCTACCAGATAGAAGTAACTCCACATGTCATCACAGGCAGCATGCTAACACAAAGCTGGCAAAGAACCCTGAAAGATATAATAACAATAAAGCTGAGCGTATGCAGACCCCAGCCCAGTAGCCAGAACACGATCTTTAACAGGTAACAAAAGTAGTGATGATAAGTCAGGCTTGGAGCTTTGTATCCTCCATTTCAACCTGTTAATTATTTTACAGTAGAGCCTCGAGGTGTCAGGGGCTGGGTCTGTGACCCAGCGTTTTGAGTTTATTCTGCATTTTGGAGTTTCTTATGTAAGATTTGTGATTATAAGTTCTTGTGTTGTTCTTATTTAGGGTCTAGTTGGGTTTTAGCTTAGCCATTACAATTGTTTGTCTCCTTGGTTTTTGTGTCTTCTTTCTTGACTAGTCATGTGTTTTATGTCTGTGTGTTCTATATTGTCAAGCTTGTGTTGTCATGTCTCCGTCTCTCCGTCTCTCCATGTTTCCTGTTTTATTTTGAAGAGATATTGTGTTTCTATGTTCAGTGTGTTTACATTTACTCTCTCCCAGTTATGTTCATTTGTGTCAGCTGTTTCCCCGTGTGTTTCCACTTCCCCTGATCACCTCCTGTGTGCATTTAGTCTGTGTGTTTCCATCCGGTCCTTGTCAGGTTGTCTGTTGTTTCTCACCATGTTTTCAGGTTTCATGTGTTCATGATCATGTTCATGTCAGGATTTTTTCTTGTTTAGCCTTAGTTCACCCAGTTTAGGTAAATGTTTAGTTTTGCATAAGTTTGTCTTGCCCTTTGTTTGTACCTTTTTATCAGCCTTTTTAGATGACTCGCCTTTTGTTAATTCGAGTTTTGTTCCACGTTGCATGTGGGTCTACTATTCACAATACATACAGTCTGCTTCTGCACACTGTGACACTCTGTGGTGAAGTCCTCTGTGGGCTAGTTTTCACCTTTCTTTGGATTCAAATTTAAAAACTAAAAGAAAGAGCTTGTTTGTTTCCTGAGTGGGACAGAGAATTACTTTCTCTGAGTAACATAATGCATTAGTTTCAAAAAAATAACAAGTAATGTGTAATACATTACTTTTTTTTGAGAACTTCAGCAACACTGGCTGATGTTTTTGTGTTTGTTCAGTACAGTGACTTCCTGGAGCTGCACATAGCACTAAGTAATACAAATAACACACGAGTGGTTTTGTTACCTTAAATTTAAGCAAACTGTTTCTCACAGTTACCACTTACACTCAAAAGATAAATACAGGTTCTTCCACAAAGAGATTTAATGGGTGTATTTCCTAACAAGTCAGGATATTCCTTTTTTATTTATTCATTTGCAGATTTATTTTATATACTCAGTTATACAGAAATAAATAAATAAACAAACAAAAGTTGGAAGCTCAAACTTATGCTTACCTGTGTTAATGACTTTGTGGATGACTTTTGCTACCTGGCCTTTAAGAAGAGAGTTGAGCAATTTAACTAGAAGCAGCAAACATGTGCACAGGACAGCCAGTGAGGTGGCTAGTAGGATGAGGCCCACTGTGAGGTCGGACATCTCAGCAGATGCAAACAAATGTCTGCCTACAGATAGAGCCACAATAACAGGATATTTTACTGCATTTATACCTTAACAAATGAGTTGAGACACTGTGCAAAATGACTTAAAACTTGACGTTCAATTTACCACCATTTAATTTCCCATATTTTTTAATAATGTTCTCTTAGTGCTCAGTTTTGGCTTTGTCTTGCTGAAATAAGGAAGGCCTTAAACACCGCTTGACTAGCAGCATTATGTTATGCTAACTTCTTTGGATATGAGGTTGCACAGAATGGTTCTTACACTTCACGTGTGTTGACAAGTCATTGCTGAGGTCACAGCTTTCCGTGCTCACGTTGTGATGAGACTATGGATGCATGGATAGATGAAAGACAGAAAGACATTAGCCAGGCCATTTTTACTGGCATCAGTGACAGGCTCCATTTGGCGCCAGTACACAGTGACACAATATGTCTGCATGTGAAGGAGACAGGGCTAGAGATGAGACATTACCATAACAAGGTCAGTCTGGCACCATTCTTTCACCAAGCTCTTGTTCCTCATGCCCTCCTTCCCCATGGCGATCCCTGTGATCACACACTTGTCCAGCTGAGGGTGAAAGAATATGTACATTTATTTTTCACCACATTTTTTTGTTTTCTTTTCTTTTTGCAATTCGGAAAAAAAAACGGTCAGTTTGACAGATGTGTTTAGCAAATTCACCACTTTAAGTTACATTTCTGGGGTTTGTTTGTTTTCTTTGTTCTTTTTAAACATACTTTAAGAAGGTTGTCATGCAGTAAAAATCAGATAAGGGCAGCATCACAGATGTGTACTAGATGTTGCCAGACAAACAATAGCAGGAGAATTTTAATCAAAGTTTTAAAGCTAAAAGATATTTTATGAAAGTTTGACCTTGAATATCCTTGATGAAAAGGTGAGACGTCTAAAATAATGTGATATTTAGATTCCACATATGTCAGTCCCT
>VURO01048467.1:46009-58164 GCA_015108175.1 Pelvicachromis taeniatus
AAAAAAAAAAAAAAAAACAAAAGAAGAAAAGAAAAGAAAAAAAAGAACAAAAAAAAAAAAAAAAAAAAACAAAACAAATAAACAAAAAAAATAAAACAAAAAAAAAAAAAAAAAAAAAAAAAAAAGAAGAGTGAAGAGGCTAAAAGAGAAATGCACAAAGAGAAAGTAAAGAAAGAAACATACAGACAGTGATGCAGAAAAAACATGCCTGTAAAATGGACAGTGAAGACTCTTCAGACAGCCTCAAGGGAGAGAGCACCGTGAACCAAAAAACACTTTGTACGAGCCATTAAGAAACAATTAAATCAATAAGCGCCAGAGAACACACAATAATGGCCAATGTATTGCCCACATAATCAGCTGATGGAAAGCTAAAATGTGCCGTTATCTGATTTCACTGAAGACTGTTTTCGTTTACTTATCAGCTAAGTAGATTTGTTTTCATCCTGTGGCTTATTGTGCTTCTCTGGCAGCTGCGTGCTGTATTATATTAAATGTTACAAACATGAATCAGCCCATTTCACACTGAGGTAAATTTATGGGTTTTTAAAAAGGTCAAGTATATTAACCTTTGATTTTGTCAAGTCGGAGCGTCTTATTGGCCAGATTAAACACATTGGAGCTCACAGTCATAGGCTCATCACTTCCAACCTGAAACACAAAGCACACACACACACACACACACACACACAGACTTAGCTGAACAGTACTATGAGAATCAATAATCTCTGCAGTAAATAGGTTGTGCATAACTTAGAAATGACATTAATACATTACTAAAATAAACTCATTACTCACTGCAAAGTAGTGTAACATTTATTAAATGTAGAACCAGCATCTTAAGAACACACAGCAGGTGTTTACATTAGTTACAAACTGATATCTTAATAATCTGAGTCATGCATAATTCTTAAAATTAGTAATTTTACTACGGTAATTTCAATAAAACAATAAGCCAAACTTTTGTATCTGTGAAAGTTGACAAATCGAGAAGATGACTCATTAAAATGTAGCAGCTTTGCAAACAGATCTACATGTTTGTGTGACGCCTTCTTTCCTTTAATAAGAAATGAAAGAAACCGTGGCTGGAAAATGTTTTTCTGTGCAGCTGGTTTCCCATTACAGAGAATGACAAAGGTTCTCAGTAAAGCAAGTTTTCATAAAATTTAATGTTTCTCACATTTCACAGGTTCACATTAAAGTGTGAGACTCATTTCAATGCAACTACAATGACAACGCCAAAAAGGGTGTGCCATTCATTTAGTGACAGATTTTGAAATCCATCCTTAAAAGTGACACTCATTTCCAGCTTCTTTGCTCTACTGAGTAGCTTTGCAAGACTTACAATATAATCCTAGACTATACATGGCTGAAAAATACATGTATGTAAAATAGATATTGATATTATAATATTGAAAAGAATCGCTGATGTAACACTTTGAAATTACATGTCTGTAGAGGTAAACATGCACATTGATTTTTCCTAATAGTTTAAAGGTTAAAAGGCATTTCACATCTTTAGAAATTTATTTTGTTGGTAGAATTCAACCAAAGAAAATCAATCATTCATTTAAAATGGAGAATATTGTTAATCTTTATATGGAAATGACTCAAAGAAAAGGTAACGTATTACAATCCTACTCATATGCAACACTCACCATGGTGACCAAGGCCTCTTGTGGCTTAATATTGTGTTTCTGCAGCACCACAGAGAGAGCTTCCTGCAGTGTCTTACTAGACTTCGCCATGATCCCCACGGTTTTACCAGTGAAGGCAATCTCCAGCCTGAAACACACACTTATTTCTATAACTTTCCTCTCACACTGTTACTCAAACTGAATCAAATGCAATGGATCAGAAGTACAAAATTACTGTCAGACAAAGTCTGCAGTCACGAAGGTAGCTGGTAAGTGACAGCAGGAAACCCATTTCTGATTAAATCTGGAATTTTATTTAGTCAATGTAAAGGAAGAGTACAAAGATTAATGCTCAGAGAGCTAGACTTTGTTGCATATTACCACAAGGACTTCCCTCTAATATGGTAAGAAGTGACATGTAGTGGGGGTGTGAAAGCCTGCTATGGTGTCAAAGACAAGAGAAAAAGGAAGTGATTCAGTTGACTCACGCAAACGTCACTCTGAGCTCTAAAGAGACCTGCTGATTCCTCAGTACGGAGCAGTCCTGGTCCAGCGATAATGGTTGCTGCAGAGAGAGAAATTATGTTTCAAACAGAAAGAAACAAGAGGGAATTTTATAGATGTGAACACCAACAGGGGATTCAGGAAATTGAGGGGGCGAGATAACACAGCACAAAAATGTCAGAACAGGAAGAAGGCAGTCATATGTCATGCTCACTCTTGTAAACAACTTTACAGTATGGCTCAAGAGGCATTTTTGAGAAACTTGATTTGAAGCTGCAGCTGATGCAGAGGAGAAGTGCTCACCTTGTCCTTGCCATGAAGGTAAATGATAACATCTTTCAGTGGGAAGCCTCGTTTCTCACAAAGGCTAGCCAGCAAGTCTTTGATTGGTTGGCCATTAGGCGTGGGTGCCAAGGAGGCACTGCCATCGGGCAAGTAGACGCAGCAGTATCCCCCCTCCAACCCTACACGACTCCCACCTCCACCCCCCAGCTCAGGGGAGCCGTGACTCAGGCGGCCATTCTGCATCACAGAGAAATGAGAAAAGTATCACACATTTTCCTCTATACTAATACGTGTCACCTCAAATATCAGTTTTGTTAATTGTATACCTCCAATCATAAAAACTGTAAATTTCCATTTATTTCCCATAATTCCAACCAACTCCAAGTGTTGTACTGACCTCCATATGCCTGCAGATGGAGCCAAGCTCCACACTACTGGTCGACTTGATGGACAAATGAGACTCTTTCCAGGAAACCATGCCATAGGAGTTGGAATCATTGTTATTGATGAAAAAAAACACAAAAAAAAACAAAAGTAAAACAGAGAATAAGACAGTGGGATGAAATAAAGTCAGAAGATGTACATAAGACATCACAGAAGGATGACATGTGTCATCTGGCACACACTACCTTCCCAGGATCCTCTTTTCTGTCGCTGTTTCTCTGAGGCACTCTTAACACCTAGAAAGCTGTTAGGGTCTGACTTCTTGCCCTGTTGGAGGCAGCGATGAAATAAATGTCAAACAAACGATAAAATAGCTACTCTTTTTCTCGACCTTGAGTCCATCTACCTTCTTTTCCCTTAAGGGGACTCTGGAGGCCACATCCTCCCAGGATCCCATGCGTGGAGACTCATTGGAGAGTCGAGGTAGGCCTTTGCCTTCTACTGTTGCCAAGGTGCAACTCTGATAAAGAGGGGACCGAACAAAACGCCTGTAGCTGTCCATTTTCATCAGCTTAAATATCTGAAACAAAGCAATGAGAGGGGGCACACACTCATCTATGTGTCAAAAATTAATCACAATTACTGAGCAGAAGTAGTAGGGTTGATTCACACCAACCTGCGCTTGAGCTTTGTTAAACATGTGAGGTGAAGGCTGCTCAAGGTCCTTCTCCTCCGTCTTTGCTGTGTCATCAATGTTCACCGAGTAGGGAGCACTCTCAGACAGGTAAGTGCTGTAGATTGAGCGAGCTTCTGCTTTCAGCTGGAAAAAACAGCAGGAGCTCTGTCAGACTGAACTATGCTAAAGATTAACAATCAGCTAAACTTTGTTTCTTAATTACCGTTTATGAAGTGCTAAGGCACAAGTAAGATCAGACGCTCGGTTAATTTCCCTGTGGATTTCATCTGAATGTTCAGCTTCTCAAATCCTCTAGTAAGTCACTCATTGTTTGCAAAGCTCCCAAATTACATGGTGTTATTGCTTTAAGCATTAAGCACATTCCATGTAGCATAAATTAAGTGAAACCTTTCTGTGGTTGTGTGATGCAAATCATACAAATTTCTCAAGGATAAGGTAAACCAGGGCTCACCAACCTTTTTGAAAGTGAGAGCTACTTCTTGGGTACTGATTAATGTGAAGGGCTACCAGTTTGACACACACTTCTGAAATAACAAATTTCCTCAATTTAACTTTAATTATATGTTATCATTAATAATTAATGATATTCATTTATGTAAAGACACTGATTATGGCAACTGTTTCAGTGGAGACCAGCCAGCGCTAATCTAATATTTAATAATAAACATTTTTTTATATATCATCTCTAACAAATTGACACCAATGCAATTGTGATTTTTAAAAAAATAGCAACAAAAAATAAAAATAGATGCAGCTTACTGGTAAGTTGTTATAGTGAGCTATTTTTAGAACAGGCCTGCGGGCTACTCATGTGGTCCGTGTTGGTGACCCCTGAGGTAAACCTTCCACCTATGTAATTAGGGCTGATGAATGATCTATTTGAATCCTGTCAATACTTTTTCTATTACCTCGGTCAATCTCCAATGGGGATCATCTCCACAGGAGGAGGAGCAAAGATTCAGGTCAGCCACAGAAAAGTAACACAATATTATATCCCATTGAATACTACAAATTATGAGGATTTATGACTCATTTCCATTTTCTCTAATAGCAATTTTTAAATGTTACATGTTTAATGCTTTTTTAGTTTTTATGTCTACAAAAGACAAAAAGTGCATACTGACATGCTTGTTTTTATGTAGACTGGAGTATGAAAAGCAAGAGACTCTCACCTGCTCTGCAGTTATTTTTCACCAACAATGTTGTATAAATGAAAATAAAGACATGTGCAAAAAGAAAAGTAGTGTATAGAGCAAACTGCAAACGCTGGTAACTGTAAGAACCATTCTGTAAAATGGAAAATTCAGTAGTTCCCAAACACGTCCATCATTTTTAATAACTGTGAATACTTAAATTTTACACATCGTTTCACAAGATCAATCTACCAAAACAATCATAAAAATGATCATATAGCAGATCTATTTTTTGCCAATAATGCACAGCTTCTGGATGTTTAACTTTTAATTGCATCAGCCACAGTCAGTGTCATCTGTTAAAGTACACCAAACTACTTATTGGAGGGATTGTTGAGGAATGTAATCATGTTAAAATTACAACAGAAAAATGTCTCCTTCTGTCACTTAAGTCAATATTTGTGTCAAATATTGGTTTATGTTACTTGAAAAGCAACTAAAACATTACTGAATTACTGATGCATTGCTATCCTATGATTGCTGCAGACACCTACAGTTACAGCAACAAGGCAACAATGTTCCCACTAAACAGCCCACTTCTTTTCTACATAATATACGTTTTAACAAATGTGTGCTATCAGGGCCATGGTTCATAAATATTTATCCTGGCATATCCCACTTCAGAAGCCAGGAAAATTCACACTCCACACCCATCACAAATATGAAGTTGAAGGCCATCACAAGTGAATGAGCAAACTCTTGTTTATTTCAAGAATCATATTTACTTCTCCCCATACTTTACATCTGGTCCTGCAGTAGTTCTGTGCTCCACAGTACAAGAACCACTGCATTAAAGTATTCATTAAAAAGTTAATAAATGAACACAATAGTTTAGAGAGTGTGTGTACCTCATCCAAGGAAATGGCTGGAATCTTCTTGAACTTTTCACAAGCCTGCCAGAATAAAATGTTCTCCGCGCTCACCTCAGACTTTAAGAAGTCCTGCAGACAAACACACACACACACAGTATAAACATGTACAGGTAATCATTAGTAAACATTGGCACTTGAACTCTGCCTGAACTTGTTAAAAATTTAAGCATTAGTTTGCCTCACCGTAAAGTAACGGACCCCAAAAGGGTCCTCCAGCAGTTTCTCAAATGACACGGCCCAGCTCATGACGCTGTTTGCTGGGCCGTGCTCTCCGGCTGGAGTCCCAGGAAGGCTGGTGCTGCTGCCTCCACAGCCGCGTGTGGACATGTTCAAATCTAAAGCATATCGAGGCACAAACACACCCATTTATCAGCACTGAAAAGCATGACCAAGAGTGAGACTGAATCAGATATTTTCATGCACAGACATGTTCACATTGTAGAACTGAGATATGTACAGGATTAGCGGCATGCAGGTTGGCTGCTCATGCTTACCTCCATCTGACACTGCCTGGCTCTGTGAACAGAGAGAGTAATCTGTCAAGGAACTTGACTTCAACACTTAAAACTAAAACAGAGAAAAAGTCTAAAACTGAATACTCTTCATTGAAGCCGTTATTGTCTATATAATACTGATAATATTATTCAAATTTATACCATGTATATTTTCTTCAGGCTGCATGGTCAGAATGAAAGAAGAAAGTTTACTTTGGCCCTGTTTACACAGGATTGTGGAGATCCTCACTACAACTCAATATTACTGCAACAACTATACCGCACTACTATGAAAGCCTTTAGGAAGGGAAACACGAACAGCAGCTGCACATTATTTTTCTCTTCTTGTTTTTTTTTTTCCAACCTGTAACTCTGTAGCGCAATCAGCCAAGGCTGTTTTTACAGGAAGTGGTTGCAAAACTGGTGACAATAACCCTCATTCAGCTTTCAGAGCACAGAAAATGCACATGTTGTAGATGTTTCTTTCAACCGACACATTTTTTACAGAAACTGAATGAAATCTGCAGACTAGTTAAACACCTGTAACCTACAAGCTGTGATCACAAACATGCTTTCAAGTCACCCAGGTACTGATCTGATGTATACACAGAAAAGCTTCAGCTTACAGAAACATTAAAACAGGAGCAAATTAGCTCACAACAGAATTTTTGGTTTTAATCCATAGGGGATCATCGATGGATACATTTATGAGCTTTGTCAAGGTTTCCTCTTCATGCTCTGGTTTCCTCCCACACTTCACAGACGTGTGGGCTCTGATTCTAAAATTGCCCAAAGGTGTGAATGTGTGTGTCTACATGTCTGTGTAGTTTGTGTGGCAGTAACTTGCCCAGAGTGTGTGGGGGATAGACGTCTTATAAATAAAAGTACCATTGTCATAACTGATGGCTGTGAGTGTCATTTTAGTCAATGCAAGATTAAGCAACAGCATACTGTTTAACTGATACTACTAATGTAACTGAATCATTTACATTACAGAAAATAGCAAATGTCTTCACAAACCTGCACAATAACTGTTACTTCCACTTTGCTTTAAAGTACAGCTTTTAATTAATAGATTACTTTGATTTTCATTCTTTGTTGAAAATTACCTTTGTGACCTGATCATAGAGGCAGACTCAAGCTTCTTGTTAATGAAGATTTTGTTTATGAAGGCCATTAAAACGTTGAGGTTTTCACACCGTGTCCAGTTAATCTTGATCGCATTTCAGAATATTTATAATCAAATATTAAATAATAAAGTTATATTACTTATAATCTAAATAATCTGATATAGATAACTACATAAAGTTATATCTACTCAGCTAAAACTGAGGACCTGAAACCAGCCTTGCAGGATTAGGAGATCCTGCAAGGCACAATTTGCAGAGTGACCCAGCTACATTAGTGCAACACAAAAAAACTGGTCAACTGCAACATTGTAACCAATAGTAAAAGTGAAATTCAGACACATAACCAAGGCGACAGGAGAAAATCGACTAATCAGAAGGTCAGTTTGTTCAATTCTCGAAACAGAATCGATGGGTTTCACTTCTAGAGCTCGTCGTGTGGTTGACACAATAGAAAGTTTGCCTTTTCTTTTTCTAATGCGTCACTTTTTCCTTTCATGCTTGACATTTGCTACAAGCTTTCATGTGCTTTATATAAGCTATAAGCAGAGTGTTGTTGTAACCAATAATAACTGGTCTTGACAACAGCTCCTGTCTATTGTTACATTTTGACCATATACGGTTGAAATGGGCTGTCTGTTTCTGCAGGTGTCTCTGTGACTCCACCTCTTCAGTTACTTGCTCTGCTATGCAAATACTGCCTTCATAGACAATAGTACATTTTCGAAACACTGATGAAAACAAATAATTTGTCATTGTCTTACTTGTAAACGGCACTTTTAACTCTCTGAAAAATCTATTAAAGCAGCGATATCAAAATGTTGACATCAAACGCAAGCCACAGAAAGCCCCTTTTTTAAGACTACAGCAACATCCTGCACTTGTGACTTAATATCCGTTGATACATTTTCACACCTTTTTTTTGGCAGAACTGAGCCATTTCAAGAAATGTAATGGTCTCACACCGAGTACACTGAAGCCAACTCAGCCTACACATGACAGATTGGACAACAGGCACGGCTCAGTTTCTCCTTCTGGCTCAGAATGGCCCAGCCTGTTCTCAGTAGCAACCAAGTGTAGCCACACAGGCTGATTCTGGCACTATCAAGGACTGGAGACAAAACACAAGCCAGCACGAGACAACTGCTCAAACCACACTCTTGATACTCTGGATTGGAAGTCAGCTTAATAGTAACAGCGTCGTTAAAAAGCAGATCAAAACACCATACAGGGAGATTTAGAGTGCCTGCACAGCTACAAGAAGAGGTAGTCAACACACTCAACACTAAAATGCCTTGAATAGTCACTGTGAAAGGCCTGTCAAAGCCTCCTATCATATACGTAACAAGCGTATCAAAGAACTACTGGATCCTCAGGACAGCCACAGAACCAAATCAGACCTAACAAGAATGGTGCCAACTCACCATGTGGCCAACAGGGATCTCTAATGAATTGTTGTTCTTCGCCATGGTGGCCCAGACACCACTTTCAAAGCTGAAGTCCTACGACGTGCACACTGTCAGAGAACGCAGCAGAGTGCTCCACCCAAACTTGATGCACACTCCTTACACACTCACACACAAAACTCATCACTTGGGTCTTCCTGTCACTTCCTGCCTGGAAGGGAAGTCTTACCATAGCAACAAGCCACAAAAGAGGAAGTATGGTTACTATGATCAAACTGCTCTCAGCCTACATCTTGAGAAACACTGTGATGTGGCTACACAGGCGAGGCGGACTGCCATTCTGCTTTTTTATGCGCCGTCAATGAAACAATTGGTTATTTTGGCTTTCTACCATTCTAAATAAACGTGACAATGTTGCAGATTTAGTGTTAGACTTTAATTTCAGAATCTGTCACTTTTACTTTTAACTCAGTGAGGCCTGGAAGCACACAAATTTAAAGTCTTATCCTTCAAACAGGCCTCGTAAAAGAAGGCTTTCTTTGCTAAAAGCCCATTTTTGCCCATTTAACACTTTTCTGCATCATCTGAAAGCAAAACTCGTTACATGAGGCTTTGCGCAGATTAAAATGAAATGATAAGAGATAAAAATCACGAGAGAACCACTCTCTCGCTATTGCAAACAAATGTCACAAGATAACGCTCAAGCTAAAACTGCACAGTCACGCACACTCCGAAAGCTCATTGTGTGTGGCATACCTTCTTGTTGTTGCCTAAGATGCTGCTGGCTATGGCGCACAGTTTGTTATATTTCCGTTGCTGCTTTTGGGCTGCAACTTTTGCCAGGCCAGAAAACCTGCTATACACTCCGCCGAAAGTAACCATGGTTCACGATACTAGAAAAAACAGAGCAGAACAGAGTGTAGATAGCATCCTGCAAGGTGCAGCTAATTAAGTCGTGACATGCGCACACGCAGGCTTGGACAATTAACGGCCCTCTATCCAGGACCGGGATAGTTTTTTGGCAAGTTGTTTGGAGTTTATATTACTTAGCTATTATATTAGCTATACTAGTTAATAGTACTTAGCTATAATATTAGCAATACTAGTTAATAGTACTTAGCTGTAATAGATAATAGTAAGCATTCTGAATTTGCAAAGTAAGCGAGGTTCCAAACAACTTAGCTTGAACTCTGATCTTTTGAGTGGTAATGTTTTGGTAGTGCTGTTAAATTAGCACATTAAATGCTACAATAACATGAAAAAAAAACTCTTCATATAAGAGTTTTGCACAACTAATAAGAGTGGTTTATCGATAAACAGCTCAACATGCTAGTATGAATGCTTTAAAAGACAACATGCTACTGTAACTAGCACTAGAATTTCATGCATTTTTCATGCATTTGGCACCTCCTGTTCCCAAAAGGCATTTTTGTGAAACTACAGGATGTCGTAGGCTGTCAGTGTATGAATCATTAGGCAGCTAGTGTTTCATACCTATTTTTCCCTAAGTACCGTGTTAATTTTAAGGATTATACAGTAGCTTGATCACGTTAAGCATGTTAAGTGGATATATCCTATATAAAAAGTAAGGCATCAACTTCAATAGATATGTATTAAGTGAGACTCATTGGTGGAAGAATTGAAACTGAAAGGAAACATACACATTTCTGAACCCAAGTGGTCTCACTACGCAATTTGTAAGCAGAGGAAACAAAGGCCTGTGTTTGTAAAGCTTCCTGAATTTACACTCAAAAACAGAAAGTTATGACTTTAGAGCTGCTTAAGTGCTTAAATGAGCACAGATTGCAGGCTGATATTTGCCTCAAAAACAGTTTAAATTCATTTAAAACTATTTCCAAAGCTATTTGCTTTGAAAGGTTGTTGAGGTCCAAGTAGTATGGACTCACTTTGCACAAATAGGAGACTGAGCACATCTAGGAAAATACCAGTTTGCTCACATTCGCCTACATCTCTTCCTTTTAACAAGTCCGTTTTCTCTTTAATCGGTTAGTATAAGGCCAAGAAAATTAGAGAGTGGCTTAATCCGTTTCATTGTTATTTGTTGTCAGCAACTATAAAGAGCTTGAAGGCAAATGGAATAGCAAAATTGCACCCTTGTGTCATCATTCCCTGAACTGTTGTTTTCTATTGTTGTGTTTGGTGAGTTTTGCTTAGGTATCTCTATCAAGACTGGTCAGAGTAAGGGAAATTTTTGGTTAATGCTAAGCTGACTAAACAAATTGAATGTAAACAGCAACGGGCCACATTACTCAACCATGCTCATCTTATTTCCCGTCTGGTCACTTTGGTTAAGGTGACCCAGAGACAATTTGAATGCAAAAGCAGTTTTTCTATTTCTGTGTGGAGTTTGCATGTCCAGGTTGTTTATGTATGTGGGTTTGTGTGTGCACGCATTTTCCACACAGAGGTTTCATTGAATTCACACTCTGAATGTACTTATAGGCCTTTATAAGTGTGTAATATGCTTTGGCATGTTAGAATAAGTTCATGTCTTCCATCTACCTGCATGGGAGGCCTTCAGAAAACAATGAATACGATTTTGTGATCAGCAGCACTCTCTAGTGGCCAGTGTTTGAATAAGTTACTGTGTGTAAATTCGTGCATGATTTCAGTAAAAGGCAGTAATGTATTTTTGAGGTGCCTTTAAAACTAAGTCATTTTGGACCTTAATCTTCCAAATTCTTAGCAAAGTTGATCTTAGTATGTGGCACAATAAACTGTGTGGACAGAGGCAGAGGGTAGTTTGCCTAAATAAACCAATGTTTCCCTGATAACAGGCTATATTACAGCACAGCTCCATCTCTCAGCATGTGTCCTTATGTTTGGGTGTTTTGACCACAGCTGACGAAATCCCATCATTTTGACTTAAAAGCCACTAACGTTACATGAAAGCAGCAGCAGCAGCTTTGCCGTCATCGATACTGTCACATCCACCTTTAAAACAAACAGCTGCTTTGTTCATGCTATAATATTCCAGGGATGAATTTATTTGCATTGCTATCAGTGTTTAGAATCAGTTTTGCCGTGCCTCTATTCGGCAGACTATTCGGTTAAGCAAAACAGAGCAGGTCATCACTCTGGTCTTTGTGTCAGAGGCAGTCCAGGTAAGAGCATTAGGTACTATGTGTATAACTTTAAAAATATATTTAATGCTTTGTGTACAAGTTTTAATGTATTTCATTGCTTTGAAATTTGTTTTTCTTATTTTTCTATATGCTCTACTTTTTTTTTAGATATTAATGACATTAATTTCTCAGACTGTTCTTAACGGTTGGGAACCCAATCTGTTCTAGTAGAGAATGGTTATCATTTATCTCATGCTTGGTTATCTCCTCACAGGTAAGCAGTCACCTACATTTATGTATATATGTCTATATTTTCTTATTCTCTGCTTAGCGCTAAATAATTCGCTTTACATTCTGATATTGTAGCTGATACTGACCGCCTGTGTTACTGTTGAGTTTTTGAAATGTATCATCACAGGGTAAACTATGGCAGATGACGGGGGGGGGGGGGGGGGGGTGATGTTATCTTC